>MU882817.1:0-20820 GCA_036418205.1 Ostertagia ostertagi
TTTCTGCTCTTCCAACTTCTCGTACAAGGCGTCCATTTCCGTGTTCTTCGCCTTGGCGACAGCAGCCTTAGCGAGCCTCTTGCAACTCCTGTAGGTGGCGAGGTCTTCGGGGCTCCGGGTCTTCTGCCAGCGCTTGTATGCTTCCTTCTTCTGCTTCACGACTCGCTGGACCTCCTCGTTCCAGAACCACGCTGCCTTGTCTCCTCTGAATCCACCTCGCGTCTCACCCAGGACCTCCTTGGCACATCGCAGGATGGTCTCAGCCGCGTTGCCCCAAGTCCATTGTACTGGCCCGTTAGGATCTGGGAGACCGACTTCCATTATCTTTCGCCTGAGGTCATCCTTCTCCGCTTGGTGCAGCTTCCACCACCGGATTCTCCTCTCGGTTCTTACCCTTGTCTTCTTGGGGAGGTCTTGCAATGTCTGCCAGGAGGGGCCTGTGCTGGGGAGCCAGATCTTCGCCGGGTAGAACTTTGATATCCTTCACAGTTTTGAGGGTTGATCTTCTTACCAGCACATGGTCGATTTCCGTCTGTCTCCCTCCACTGCTGTAGGTTACCTTTTGAGTTCCCTTTTCGCGAAGAACGTGCTGCAGACTGCCAAGTCGTGGGCCGTAGCCAGGTCCAGAACCCTCCCTCGGTTCCTCACTCCTATCCCTCTACCTCCGTGCACCCTTTCCCGGCCTCTCCTGTCACTGCCGACGTGGCCATTCAGATCACCTGCTACGGTCAGGTAATCGCCTTCCGGAACCGATTCTTATGGCTTCGTCCAGGCTTAGATAGAACTCGTCCTTATCACTTTCGGGGCACCCGGCTTGCGGTGCGTACACGGAGAGTATTGACCAGTACCCCTCCTTCGTGTCCATCCTCACAGCCATGATCCGATCGCTGATCCTGTTCACAGCGGAGACATAGTCCTTGAGCGACTCCGCTACCGCTATGGCCACGCCGTTCCGCTTGGTGTCTTCTCCATTGTAGTAGAGCTTGACACCTTCCCCGATTTCCCTGGCCTTAGCACCTTTCCATCGCGTCTCCTGAAGGCATAGGACTTGGATATTCCTGCGCGTCATCAGATCAGCAACCTCTCGGGACTTCCCAGTTAGCGATCCTACGTTCAGAGTCCCTATTCGAACTAGCTTCTTTGGCCGAGGCCGTTCACTCCTCGGTAGCCCTCGCATACTGACCACAGAACTCGGGCGGGGGTTCTGCGCGCCACTTCCGGGTGACGTCCTAGCTTTATCACTGATTCTTTGACAACTTTTAGACATGATTGGTGTGACTGGGGTATTCATCAGCCGGCCTGTCAACCTGGGCCTGACGCTGGTACTAGAACCATTTTTGCAATTTTTGCAAGGCATGGTTTAGAGCCTCGGCAGGGATCGAACTCGCAGCTTTCCGGAGGTGGTATAACTTCGTATAACCACTTCGGCTAATCCCTTGCCTTTGACTCTTAGCTCTAGATGACGGAGAAATAAAGAAAGCCAACGAATTGAGTCCTCGACATACCGCACAAAACTTGCATGGAGATTCAGTTGTGTCAACAAAAAAATTTGAAAGTTCCTACGTGCGACTGTTAAGGGCCTTCAGGATAGAAAATGGGTTCGGCCTATTCTGAGCGACGCGAGCAAGCAGTACTGGTCAATGTGTGCGAGATTCACTCTCGGCATTCTTGAACTCGGCACCAACTTTACCAATGTTAGCATGACCAATTGCGAGGGGGTCTGCAAACTTCCAGACTCTCCCGCTGACCCTAAGCTCGCAAAGTTTTTTTTGGAACTCTTCCGACCGCTTTCGCAGATGAGCACAAATAGACAGATTCCTAGCTAACCTTTACCCTGATGACATTGGTTTCGACAATCGTACTGTCTAGTGTCCCGGTCGAGTGCTGCGAGCAGTGCGCTGGTGATGTCGTAGAATTTTTCAATTGCTTTGAAGAATTTCCTCAGTGTGCGGAATGATGTGGACCACGAATGGCATGAATTCAGAATTGTAGAGATGTGACAGCGCTTGTGGTGCACAGTCCAGCACACACATTCGCCCACTTCGTACAACTGATCGAACCGAATCAGCACAAGTACCTGCAACAACAACGCATACCATTATCAAAAGCTCAGAATTTCAGTGAATATCGTACCGTAAAGTTGGCCATCCAGTTCGCCCCATTCGACCATACCGCCTTCTCGAATTTTCCGCAACATTTCCTCTTTTGTTACGAAGTTATACTCACGACCTTCTTGTTCGCCTGGACGAGCTTGTCTCGAAGTCACTGAACAGAAACTGGCGAAGAATTGTACGGAGACTTTATTTATAAGATAGAGAAAAAAAACTCACGATGTATAGAGTCAAAAAAGAGATTCGCGAATGAGATTATTTACCATTTTTTCATTCTTTTTTCACCACATTATCTAACCTCCCTTCAAGAGGCGAGAAAGTGTCGGGTGCAGACCAAACATGACATCTGACGACGGCCTCCAAGTAATCTGGTTAGAAGTTGTTCATAGTGATAGCTGATTTCTGGTAAATGATAGTTGTAATTAGTGACATTCGATAGAACTAGAGCGCTTACAGGCTAAGCATTTTCATTGCCGGAAAACATTCACCACCTTTTTGAGGAGGCCGTCGTCCTGGGCATGGTGCTGCACCGACATTTTCGCTTTTGGGAACGAGAAGGCTACCTATTGAACGTTCGTTTGCTCCGTTTGCGCGCGATTTCTCGCAGCTACGACGTGTCGGGCCTTGTGAGTTGGAAGTATATTTAACACCGCGTAAAACATCTCTTTGTTTGATAACCGGGACTTTCGCGGCGTAAAGGGCCAGCTCCAATGGCGATTAGCGAATTTTCATTTTTTTCCATAGTTCCTGCTCTACCTTAGGACTGAGCGTTGTTACAGAAAGCTATTCGCCGTGGCTTCGGAGTGGAGCGGCAGCACCGTACTGCGTCCGGTATCAACCGGGCGAGATTCCTATGATAGAGGAGCTTGGAGCTGGACGAGCATACGGACCCATGAAGAAGACGATAAGATAACAAGGATACTATCTTCTGTGTGTTGTATTGATGTTGTATCTCCAGAGTGAGAAATTTGGGCGATACGGAATAGTTTCGAATTAACGGTGTGCTATTGGGCAAGTGTTGACACATTGCGATGGTAGGTGGTGCTGCATACCGAAAGTGGGTTCCAGCCCTAATCACACCACTGATAAGGCGCCCCTGACCCTGAAGTGACAACGTAGTGGATTGGGTAGCTCTCCGTAACGTAAGTTTCTCATTCGTCCCATGGGGTTCGTCGCGAACATCTCCCTTAATCCGAAGTATTATCTCTTATCTGCAGACGCCTTATTTGATTTAATTATTTTATGTAGTTTATTAGTTTACTGTGTGTTAGTTCTTCATGGGCACTAGCGTTCAGCGAAGAGAGGCAAGGCAATCGGACGTGAGTGGAAGTGGGCAAAAGAGTAGAGGAGCAGGTAAGTTAGACATATTAGATGAATGAGTATGGGGAGCTGTCAATCATTGTGGGTTACCCAAGTGAGTCTTAGCTTCGGCAGTAAGCTATAAGAGAAGATGGTTGACGCTGCAAATTTTTAGTGTGAATAAAATATCGGTAAAGCTTCAAGTGGATGCCTGTCAGTCCTTCCAATGGGTTCACACGCTGCTCCTAGAATATTTGCCAAGATCAGCGCTCTCAATTCCTATGGGCAAGGTCTCGCTTTGATGTTTGTACGTATATTTATGAGCATATTAGAAAGCGTTGTATGGTTCGCCCATCAGCATTGCCCTAAGGTGTATTGGAACGATTCGCAACCTTCAAGAGCGAATTTCAAACCCCGTCTAGATTGATGAAAAGAAATAGAGGGTGTGGCATATCCAAGAGAGGAGCTCAGGCTTGTTGCTTGTCTTCTTTTTTTTTACATGTTCATGTTTGCTTAGGTGAGGAATCTCACAGAATAGAGTAATAAGAAAAGTGACTGTATGCTGGATCTGCGCTAGACTCTGCGTGTGAGATTGAGCATTAGAGAATATGCCTAGACGAAAAACATGTATTGTCGCAAAAAAGAAACCTGAGTTACTGGTAAGTACGTCCCAAGAGGGAACACTTTCCAGTCTGGTCGCCCAATACAAAGTGCGGTCAGCCATTTACTTTCGACTACCATTTCTCCACGCGCGATTCCTCGGTCTTTTCAAGAGGCTTTGTTCAAATTAGTCGATTGTAGTTATAGCTATATATTCATATATCTGTTTCTTTATCTTCATTGTAGCTCGTAGATTTCGGAGAGATTTGAATCAGGGTTTTTCTCCTTTCAAAGAAGTCTGTCGTCAATCAAAAACCCCAGGATGAATGGCACACTTTGCGAGCCTGAGAAGAATCCGATTTACAGATGATTGTATTGTCGCGATACTGCTACCTAAACTCACTGCTCTGACCTTCGTCCAAACAGGCGGATAGAAAGGAGAAACAGGAAAGCATTCGGCTGTAATCGATTCGTTTTGGGATGCGCCACGCATCCTACTTCACTTCAGACATAGTGTTTTAATGCGGCTTGGGCTATACATGATTTGCTGGGAGTACAGATTAGGCGTTATTTATCTTGTTGTTTCTCAAGCTCATCTCTGCTTCTAGCATTGCTACATTGTCTCAGAGGTTCCAGATATTTAAATTGAAGAAAGTAACGAAAAATATCATGAACAACGAAATAGAGAAAAATGAATAAAGATAAAAAGTTTACGCAAATGTAAACGAAGCAAACTTACAAGGAACAACAGTGGCAAAATACTGCGGAGCAGCCCGCGTAATAACATTTTTTACTTAATGTCGTCGCCCGCTTACTCTATAGTCTCTGCTTATGGCGGACAAGTATCGACGACTCAAAACGGACACAACATGGCTACCCTAAAAGCCAGTAAGTGGATATGCGTAAGTGGATATGACGTCGTAGAGGGGCTTGCAAACCTACCTTTTCTTTGGATAAAGACGCTGGCAGGTAGCCCACTCGAGACAGATCATTGACTTTACGAGCCTGAAACAGCCGGAAGTTTAGATATAAATGAATTGATGCCAGTTCTCTAAAGAACCTATTAGGTCACAGATTCAAGAATTAAAATGGTTCAAAGAGCCTATTCAGCCAAAATTTTCATTATTAAAGGAATTAAATTGAAAAAAAGAACACGTTAATAAGGACGTTGTGCTGGGACCTCATCAGAATATTATTCAGGTCTCATTAAGGCATAATCTTACCTAATGAACCATGATTTCACGCTAGGACAACTCAAATTAACGCTAGCGTGTATGCAAATAACGGCCAAGCCTGCGAAACCGAAACCGCGCAGGGAGAGAGCGGAGAACTGATAGCTCAGTAAGATTTTTAAAGAACTTTTAGAGAGCATTCACATGAATTTCTAATATCGTATCTTCAGAGAACTCAAAGAATTTCCGAAAATATGATATTGGAAATTCACGCAGATTTTTCAAAAGCCTCAAACCATGTCTAACTTCCACGCCCCTTTCATCGATGCTAATACATTCCTACCACTGCTCTAAAATGTCAGGTGTTGTAACGATGGAAGGCGTGAGGAAGGAATGGAAGGGGTCGTATCTGCAAAAGTTAACCTTGATACAAATATCCGGGTGACAAGCGTGCACTTTGGATAGATGATTGGAACTTAGCCATAGGAGGACCGGAGGGAGGAGAGGAGAAGTGGCTAACCAACGGCTCAACTAATCGAACGATAAATATATTAAGTTAATAAATTTCTTGTGCCTTACGAGGTTGTTCGGTGGAACTTTTATTAATGGCCTAACGTTTCGACTGAATCGTCGTCTTCAGAGGCCTGAACGTGTTTCAAGCGTTAGACTTACGCTCTACACCACCAAGCGCCTCATCAACTCTAGCGGTTTCGACATCGTGTCAGAAACCCCTCGAGAAGATCAGGACAGCGCAAGAAATAAACTCACCGTCGGTTCCACCCTTCGAGCGGAAAAGTCCGCTGCCACACAGAGCGCTGATCAGTTAAAACTGAAGAATACCGTACTGTCTCCTTATGTAAGGACAGTTCTGAAGACGACGACAATTCAGTCGAAACGTTGGGCCACTAATAAAAGTTCCACCGAACAACCTCGTAAGGCACAAGAAATTTATTAAACTTACAACTGACATGCCGAGGTTACAAGAAGAGAGAAGTTGGAGAATTCTTCGCGATAAATATATTGTTTATTTATCTATAGATTTGTTTATTCTTTTATTAACCTATGTACTCTGAAGGCGCGTCATAACAATGCGACTACGTGAAAAAGCAGTCTAAAAACAGATTCGAGCGGCATCAGGGTTAGGAACGAAATTAATAGAAGAGCAAAAGAAGCGAAATCTCAGATTTATAAAGCTACAAGACGGTAAGTCAGAAAGGACCAAAAACAAATGTTCAGGTAAACAAACCTGAATCCAGTTATCATCCTGACTCATAATTTGCACAACATCTCCTTTCTTCACATCAATCGACAACCAACGACATATTCTTGACTCATCCAAATCCGAATTGTAGTCAGCATTCACGCGATAGAAAACCTGCACAAGAAAAGCCTTATAACCTTGGACAAACGCAAAAAAAAACGATTAAGCCCACCGAAGGAGCACTGTGAATTGCCGCTGGCACCAGTGTGAGCGTTATTCTGCCATTCAGACCGCTAATCGCATTTCGATCCACAGCAGCTCTGCCATTCACATGGGTGATAGTATCGCCTGGATGGATGTCATGATTTGCGGCCGCATTCACTCGTGTCACCACCAGCTGCCCAGAGATTGTCTCGACCTCGATCTGAAATTATTCGTCATTTGGCGCGAGAGACTTCGAAAAAACAAACACCGAAAAGTCAAACACGCTGCTATACTTTGGTCACGTCGCGTGGAATTTGGTAAATCGATATCGTATACGAATCTGTTGGATTTTGACCTATACGGCGACTTTAAAGGAAAGTAGCGTTTAGAAAAATCCCAATAAAAAATCGAAAAAAAGTGAAAAAAACGAGAAAGAGTCGAAAGGCGTAAAGATTGGAGCATACGGCGTTGACCACTCTCTTTTTTAGAATGCGCCATGGTTGTCGGCATGGGTTCATTTGCATTCAGAATCGTGGTGGCATGTTGAATACGATTTAGCTTAATGAGGCAGGGTCAGCCGATGAACAAGTCTATGCTTTTACCCTCCCAGAATAGTGATAGTGTACTATCAATTATAGGACTCAGGAGGGGTGGAATGCTTGGCTGGCCTGAATGGCGTGCTGCCCAGGACTTGATGCCCGGACCATGCGCATGGTGAACTTGCCACTACAATAATTATGCGCTAATAGCCAATAAAGATAAGTCTAACCCAATATGCTGTCGTGGCTTTCGAATTTATCGGAAAACGGAAATCGAAAGAGGTGTGCTATAGACACCTCAAAACCCTTTTACTCCTTCACAATAGCGAAACAGCACTCGTGCCTCCATCAATACTTGCCTCCAATCAACGCCGCGTAGCGGATTGGCAATCACAATAACATCGCGACCTTGTTGCCTTCCTGCATGAATTGCCCTCAAATGAGTTCCGACTGACCCTCTAATGATCCTGCTTTGCCCACGCATGGACCACTTGACAGTCCGGCGGCGATAAATCTACGCCTCAACCGAGCAACAATATAAACATTGCGGAAATCGAGCGCGGTGAACGCCGTTCGCGTTCCGCAAAATCGGATGGCGTCTTGTGAAAGCAAACCTTATCAGGGTAATTCTAGCTCTAGCCTTCAAAAAATATAAAATGACCTAACAGAATGCATGGTGAGGAGCTCTTGCGGAGTGCGCCATGGATCGGTTTTCATTCGGAATGTTGTTGGGAATATTACTCTGGACAGAAGTGGTGTAGTGGCAAGTAGCACGCTTATCACCCGAGCGGCCCGGGGATCAAATCCTGGGTCGTGGATTGGTTGCTTGGTACAAGTAATTCTAAAAATATGAATTTTTCCTTTTGCATTTTTGTGACTGACTATTTGGCAGTAGTGAAACATGATTCCTTCATCATTGGTCAGCCCTACTTGCTTTTGGATGAGTTTGAGGTCGATAACTTCGAAATTTTTCCTAACTTGCATGCATGCCACTACATAAGGTTAAGGCGCGCCAGTATACGGAGCGCGCTTCAGCCGTTTTTGAGTGAACGAAATCAGAGATCTGTGCTGTTGTTGAGATCTGTGTTCAAGTAGTCCAATAACTGGGGCCAATTTCTAGAAAAATTCGAGATTTTGAATTAACTTCAAAAAAAGTGGGCGAGTCACTCATTGATGCTACATATCCATAGCCGGTAGTTCCAGGGTTGACCTATTTTGGAGGACGACGGCGACCCTTTAAATTTGAAAATAATAAAATGTGGGTGTTGAAATCATGCGAACAGAAAACCAGACACTGCTTTACACTCTTCAGAAACCAAAAAAAACTTATATCGTCTCAAGGCTATATAGGCTTCGATGATAGGCTGATGGATGAATGGATAGATACCCACCCAGCTTATTTCGAAATTTGGTCGAAATCTCAAATTTGGCTACAAACTTGTCCCTAGGGGTATTTTAATCTCCGGAACACGAATATCACACTTGTTTGCTGCAAAAACGTCTGCCAAGAGTTCTGTGGGCTCCATGTGCAGTCTTTAGTAAGTACCGCCGAAACTGATTAGAAACTCCTCGCAAAGTCTTTGCACGGGTAACTACAGGCAAGCATTGATCGAGTAAGGTAGTTGGGAGCCTTTTTCAATCATTTTGCAGCGAAGGCAAAAAAGAGAACCCGCCAGGGAATCGATCCTACGACGTCTCGTGAACCCGGACTACTACCGCTGCACTACTTTCCTTCATAACTCCATTCGGAAAATCGTTTGGCAGATTTGGAAAGCAGATTCGAGATCAGCGTCCAAAAACGCATCCAGTGGTGTAGGTCTCTTTACATATGGCCACTTCGACCAACCATCCTTCCTGGTAAGGCTTACCCCCTGAGTAATGGTGCCCTGTAACTCGGTACAAATACCAATAGGTAGAACAGTGCGACCCTCTCATGACTCATAGGAATTCCAAAGATAGATAGTTTATGTTAGTTGGTTTATTCCGCACCCCAATCAATCACATTTTATAGCATTACTGGCAGTGTGAAAAAGGAATAATGTAAAGTAAAACGAGAACTGGATCGAGTCATTATCAGTGAAAAGTAAAACGAGGCTGCGAGTGCAGGAGTTCTCTCCTAATGAAGCAAAAAAAAGGTATGAAAAGCGAGAAAATGTTTTCCGAAGGCGTCCCATAACCATTTATGTTGTTACATTTTCTTCCGGAATACCTACTTTTCAAGGAATTTGAAAGCACTTCTTCTAGTCTACAATACTGTATTTTTGATTCTCTTTCACACTATGATTTGTAAAATTGTAACCTCCTAAAAAATGAAAATAAAAACAATTTCCAAAATCCAGGAGGCAGATATCGGAGTTTTCAACAGCTGCTATTTTCAGTTCATTGAGACAAAAGCTACCAAAGCGAAAACTCCTAAATTTATCGTACTCATCGGACCTTCCTCCAAGCGGCTATACCCTTTTCGCTGAATTTCAAGCTAGTTAGTGGAGTACAAATTCTGGAAAATGAGGACATCGCAAGGTGGGCTTAATCCCTTTTTTCCGAGTTAGTTTCGTGATTTCTTGCAAAACGGAATTGAAAACGTAAATAATGAGACATAACAATGAGAGGACATCGCTGATTAGTTTTAAATTTTTATGCTTTGTTCCAAAAGTTTGTGGTGAATACATGTGCTACGTCACTGGATACGAGCCTAATAAATAAAGACCGCATAGGTTTAGAGGCATGGGTCCTCAGCCCTTAAGTCACCACGTAATCTATTCGGAATCATAGAGGTATTGAATGCGTATCGAATTGTACTGCGCTGATACCTGCAAAGCCAGCCCAAATTGAAGCCACTATTTTTATTCTTCCTCATTACGCATAATACTTGTGTAAGATCCACTCAAAGGAATCCAATGCTATTGCGACTTCACCCGCGATTCAGCTAGGGTCAAATGCCGAAGAGCTTTTGGAAGGGGCAAAGGTAACTCTGTTTAAAAGGAGGTTTCTGCCCCAATGTAGCCTGTCTAGCCAAAGAATAATAACCGATTATAATTTTGAAGAATTTTTGGGAAGGATGTGAGAGGATCTTTTCCACCACGTTATGTAATCTGCGTAGCCTGACGCTGACTGGTGGGATTTTTGGTGGAAATGAAGTTGAAGGTAAGGAAAAAGGTGACCAGGTATATTTTTGTTTATTCTCATGTAAAATCGCAATGATTCACTCCAGTGGAATCCATTGCTTTGAGGACTTCATCACGATTCACCCAGGGTCAAATGTCACCAATCCCTCAACACCAGACAAAGGCAGCGCTCTGCCTCAGTCGGTGCTTCTGCACTCCAATATTCAGCCATACTAGAGAAGCATATAAACAATTTTGATTTCAAAGGTTCATAGGAGACATGATGCTTCGCGCTCATGCTATGTACCATCAGCGTAGCGTGACCGCTGACTGGCGGATTCTTGTGGATAATGAAGATGAAGGCAAGGAAAAATAGCATGTGGGTTAGGCAGGGAAATATGTATGTCAATGTACTTCGAAATTCCCCGTGCGTCATCACTCTTGAATGCAAGGATTTAGTTCAAGACATTCAATCGCGACAGAGCTCTTACACTCACTGCCTTTGCTTTTTAGTCTTGAAGAATAACTTTCAATGAGTAGGCAGTTACAAAAAGCGTATGTACTAGGAGGAAACTGGATTTCCGGCCCCGTTGAGAGCTTGTAGAGAGCCTGTAGCTCAAAAAGCCGGCGAGAGAACCTGCAGTTCGTCGAATAGATGACGTAGTATTGATAAATCACTACATAGAAACGTCAACACTCACATGAACCAGGAACAAGGCACGCTCTTAGCTCGCTACTCGATGTTGGAGTTACCCTGCGAGGAAGATTTTTGAAAGTCAAAAAACTCTTCCCACCTTTCTGAAACTCCTCATACATCTCGGTCTCCTAGCGACTTCCGGTATTCCTACAACAAAGCTACCTCATTTCTAAAAGCTTCCTGAGTTTCTTCCATGAGCTCTGTGGAAAATATTGCAAAAAAAAAACTCCCACTTTCTAAAAATCTCTCTGTTTCAGCTATCTCAAAATACAACCCATCACATCACCTTCCACGATTCCCTCAAAACGATTCCTTCCAAAAAAAAAATACAAATAGGGCCATTTGAGGAGAAAAGCGTACAGAAGGGCTAACCCTGTTTCAGAAGTCAAAATCAGGAATCAGACCAGAAAGGGCTCTTGAATTGACAACAATTGCTTCTTCTATCGTCCTTTCAGCCACAGAAATTGTGAATGCAAAGGAAACCGATAGAATGAAAACTTTTACGACCGCTGAATGCAATTTCAATAAAAATTTACTACGATTTTGTGGGAATTGGGCCCAGCGACGCCGTTTGATAGCTGGAATTCCTTTTTATGCTAGTCGGCTTTTGAGGAAATTGAAATGCATTTCTCTCATTAAACTGACCGGCAAGGGGAAAACGTTTTTGAAATGGCGTTCAGAGGATTAGAAAGGATTGTGACTAAGCGAAAATCGTTTGCGGAAGAAGGGAGAGAAAAAATACCTCGAAATAGCTCAACTTTTTGCCCTTCACGGGCCAAATTTGAGTTTGCGTTTTTTTTGAAAGACGCAAAGTTTCTTGGTCCTCAATTCAGAGATTTCCAACTGATTTCACTATATGAAATTTGAAAGCTATTCATTTGGCCACTCTTTCAGTCATTTTCAGGGACTCAAAAATCTTCAGGGTATTCAGTCGAAGCAGGAACTGCATATACCCAAGGTATGGCTCCATTTGTCTACTCGTACAACTTTATGGCCCGGAAATGTAGTCGCATAGTTAAGCGCCTGAGCAGTCATGGCAACAAAACCATGAAGGGGGTTAAGGCCTGCCGACAAACACAAATGGACAGCTTCAGGCTTATCGCCGTTCCCCACATTGAAATGGAACGATCGATTCAGTGGGTCATTACATATGCAGCAGCTGCTTATGGAAAGCCAATACACGAAACAATGGCAAACCATCAACGAAGAAGAAAAAACACAGTCAAGATTGCGAACTACCGTAATGCTGCAGGTGGTGGGCAAATGGGTAAATGGGAGGCAATCAGTGACAAATTACTGTAATCAAGCGCGGGTGCTTAACAAAACAATGGAAATAAATCAACCACAAAAACAATAATGGAAAGATAAAGCATAAACAACTTGAAAGTAAATAAAAGTTTGAGAAAGCGAACCTGATTTAATTGCTTGGCGTCGATGTGGACTGCTCGGGCCTGATATCCTGGACTAAGAATCCGTCCGTTACTGATTGGTGCGATCGAAGGGGTAGGGTCAAGCGCCAGAGCGTGGAATGTCTTCGTAGTCAGCACTCTTTCAGTGACGATAGTCCGCTTCTTGATGCCTGTAGTCGGATCGACGGTCACAGTGTCGCTGATCTCGACCTGCTCGTCCTTCTTGTTGCGGTCGTCATGGTCATTTTCGTAGCTGACAACAGATGTGTCATTCTGGGTGACTTCACGTGATCGTGGCGACCTTCCCTCAAGAGTCTCAATCCGCTCCAGAAGTGCATGTAGACACTTGCCGAGGTTGTCAGCATTACTGCGCAGAGCGGCCAGTTCATGATTGTCGTCGGCCATGGCCGGGGCGCGAGCGAGAGCGATCTGGACGAGTCTGTCTCGTTGGAATAGGCGGGCCCCTGGCATCGTCGCCTCTGGCACCCCGCCCGCCTCCTCCCCTCTTCGGCTCGACTTGTCTAGCAACACGAATCGATGCGAATGTCTCTGTTGGCCTCCGTGACGGAGCCACCTTGTTGACGACAGCCGACGAAATCAGCTATACGTCCCAATTAGCCCAAACACAATAAACGCAGTAGAGTTCGGGTGAAATGCTGAAATTGGCTCACTTGGTGGTAGAAAAAGAGTATCATCGCACCCTTGGTGTGGGTTAAGTGCTCTCGATGGGTATAGATGGTTAGTTATCGAAAAGAATCGTTTAGATGCATTTTCAAAACGCCATCGAATATGAAGAGCGTTATTGCCATCCAGAAGTGAAATTTGCGTCTGATGGCTACAGTAATCCTTTAGGAGCAGCCATATAATCTTTACGGTTTTGGCTATACGTTTTCTTCACAAAGAAGAATGATATCATTGCGACCAAGGTCACCGTTAGAGACTGAGCAAGAGCAAGATGGTAGTGGATGTAGCGCCGTGGCCCGAAGCGCCACAAAAAGTGCGATTCCGCTCGACTTCCCGTTGACCTATGAGCAAAGATACTTTCGAGGCTACAAATTCTTCAAATAACTACGACTCCGATTAGAAGTCGAACGCGTGGAGCATTCTCATTGTTAAAGGCAAGATTCGGGATAAAATAGGTGTGAAAGGGTTCAGCAATGAAGCCGAGGTGGAGGCAGGGTCAACCGTCCGTTGGACAAAGTCCAACGCGACGACGAGAGTAATGCCGAGAGTGAACGTACGCACGGAGACACAGACGGCTCGCGGGTGGCGAGAGTGAATGCCGGCGCGGAGAGCGGTGAACATCGGTCCAACGTCGCTCCAATATCGGTCCAACGTAACGGTTGACCCTGGTTGGAAGCGGGTGAAAGAGAAGAAAGCAAACGAAACCACCGATTACGCCCCGTACAGAGACCTCTCCCTATTTCAGCCGCATTCCACCTTGGGATAGAGAAGGGGCGCGTTGGACGAGTTTCACGAACCTAACTCTAGTTGCTCCAGTGCCAATAACATTGGGTCGCAATGGGACCGCTGCCTCAAATGCGCCCGCGCTTTTCAAGCAGCGCCACGTGGGCAACCGACAGCGGAGGGTGGGGCTTGCGGACGAAGGTGTGAGTTGCGGGTCGGACGAGCTCCTTGCGCCTTTGTCGCGCACTTTCAAGCGGCAAAAGGGGCGCGACATCAACGCTTGTCCGCCTGTCTACTACCTCCGGGATGGAACAGGCGAGCGTGCCTAATCCCGGCGCGTGCCTTAAGTCAAAAATCTAATTCGAAAACCACTTTGTGACTTGTAGGCTTAGTCCTTTTTGTAGTGCACATAGACCTTGTAAATAATAAAGAAGGATTCTACGGTACGGTCAAAGGTCGAAAAAGGGGAGATACACCAAGTCGAAAGGCAGACGGGCACCCCACCTCTATGGGTGCGGGACGATGCCCTTCCGCTACGAAAAGAATGCCTTCAGCGGCCAAGCAGGATGATACTCTCGCGCCGCTGTTCGCCCACCCTCTCGCCGTCTGACTTTGATCGTTCAGCAAAGAGAGCAGAGTAGAATGAAAGAGGGCACCAGTGGAATAGATGGCATCAATGCGGAATATAAACTGGAGATAAGGGCCATTACTGTTGATGTATCTAAGCGTCTATAATTGGTTTTTTATTTGTCATTCTGCTACACCAAGCGGACCTCACATATCTTGACGTAAGGAAACGAAAGCTGCCTTTCGCTGAACTCCGCCGTCAATGTCGAAAAAGAAAAAGTGGCAGCAGGAGGTGTGCCACCACGCACGGTATGATCCTCTAATAGAATCCAATTGGAAAAATGCATTTCAGACACAGCGCTGCCAGAGGAAGGGTTCTAATCGTCGAGCGCATCATGATACTGCGCATATTCGTCACAACGATGAACTACTTGATCTAGTCTCCTTACTTACGTTGACAAGAAATTGTATACCTCTTTCTCTGGAACGAGTACTCACAATCGTATCAGACAGGAGTGAGAGCACCGTGTTGCTAAATGAGCCTTGTCGAGCCGCCCCCCACTTTCGCATGGCTTGTCATTGGCTAAAGGATCATTTAGCATCCGCAGATCATTTAGCATCGTAAGGTGCAACAACTACCTTAGCTTCATATTTTCGGAACGATACAATTAGGAAATGCATATTATTCGAATTCATTGTCTTACCCACATTCAATTACAAAAAATAAAGAATAAAAAAAAAAAGAACACACAACAAAATTATTCAGAAATAGGATAAACTTTGTCTGGGTAGATGAAGTTCAGTTAAACTATAAAAAGATTACAGGAAAGCTGTGATTTCGGTTACGTTCATTGTTGGTTGAGAGTTTCTTAAACTCTTCACACAAATAACACTTCTAAAGTTCATTTTTTACATAGGAACGTACACCTTAAAGATGACGTCAACCCTGGTGGCTCAGGCCATCAGGTTTGACGTCATCTTTAAGGTGTATGTTGTACGTCACTTTCTACAATGTACGCGAGAGAGATTTATCAAAGCGTGTTGGAATTCTAGAGTTTAAGGTCACCAAGGGATCCTCTTGTCAGGTCTACCGATTTAGCTGTAGGTAGGAAATAAATAAAGGAAAAAGGAAGTACTAGCCGTTGACAGTCTAGCATGACATCTAACGCGATTTCCCGCTAAGTTAAAGATGATTTTACCGTGAGACAAGCGGGCCTAATGGAAATCAAGTCAAAAAAGGTAATCGGTGCACAAAAGAGAGAAAACCAAGGAAAACGGCTCAAAACCCAAAAAATGGGACCCCTTGCTTGCCCGTTGATTTCCGCATTGATTCGACTCTCATCGGTGCTGCCCTCTTCAACGCAAAATGTTCTCTCTCTGGTAACGGCTAGAGATTCAAACAGTGAAGGTGGGGGGCATTCGCGCCCATAGCGCGCCAATTGCGCCAGGCAAGGCCATGCTCGATCCGCCAAATCTTTCGATGCTAATTGCATTGGTCCGCACCTCTAGAGGTCCTCCTGTCTCTCCATAGATAAGTTTCAACTATGCTTTCGTTCTTTATTTGATGTAAAGGATAAAGGATAAAGCATTTGCCGTTGATCAATCCCTTTTTGGGATGCGGCACGCATTCTACTTCCATTTGTACATTCGCAGTGGCGTTTGAATGCGATGTGGCCTATACAATGACTTGCGGGGGCCAGCCGATGTACAAGTCAGTGTTTTTATCCTCCCAGACAAGTCTGGTACCAATTAACCGACCCCGGAGGGATGGAAGGCTTGGTTGGCCCGGGCGACTCACGACCCAGGATTTGATCCCCGGACCGCTCGCGTGGTGAAGCGCGCCACTTGTCACTACACCACTTCCGCCCCTATGGTGTAACCCTCCTCTAATTGAGCTGATTCTTCCATTTTCAACTTATGAACGCCAAGCCGGCTTATAAGTGTCAACACAATGACTTTCTCAAGCCTCACGCAATTTTCATGCATGTCAGTACAGCTCCCATTCAACTATCTCCAAAAATTCAAGTGGAAGCCGAATGCGCAACGCATTGCAGATGAATCGATCCACTTTAAGCGCATTAGCCTTTTCAAGCTTGTTCATTCCAGTCTGCAATTACGCGCTGATGGACCTTACTGTATTCCTCCTAAGAAAGCTAGTCAATTAAGACTATCTAAGCAGTGGGTGCGATGGCTGAGGGGAGGAGGCGATGACGTTGTTGGGCATCATTGCTGAATGAGTTTGGGAAGTGGTCCCAACCAGGCTCCGTTCGCACTATTCGAACAAGGTGGTCATATTTGCGCTTGTGGAAATGAGGCTTGCGTTTTGGGAGTAGCAAGGTTGAACACCTCTGGGAAAAGAAGAGTGTGAACGGGATCTATTTGACGGGTTCCTCGATGCTCCCCTTCCCTCGACGGTTGTTTTGCAGGAACAAACGGACGGAATAGGGTGTGAGTTCGGTGTGTCGACTAGCCTCAGAATTAAGTACCATAGAAACAGCCACGATGGTGAGGGTGATGTTGAGGTGGGGAGGACGGGTGTCGTATTAGGCGTGCTTTCTAATAAGACTGCTGGTAGTTCATACTGATGGTGGAGCGGTGGGTGGGGGTCACCGAAAAGAGGGAGGGTCGCAAAATTTTTGGAAAAGTGCGAACGCGACGGGTGACCCTGGTCCCAACTCATTGGGCAGTGCGCTGAAGGGTCTAATGAACCTATGAAAGCTATCAAAATCCTTCCGCCTCTCAGCGATCCCATGACCATACGCGAGTTTTTCGCAGCTATAAACTTCATCCTGATTTATCAGCACCCGAGATGTCCTATCCATTGTAGTCCAAGCAATCGTATGTTATAGCCTACCCCAATGCACGTTTTTATGGACGCCCAGATGGCACTCGGAGCGTTTTTCAGCGACATTACATGAACACCCGTTGCACATTACAAAATGATGTGGTCGTATTATTTCAGAGTCACAGGAAATCAACTATGAAACCACCGAAAAAGTGAATTTCGTGGATAGGCCTCATCAGAAAATGTAGCTATTTTCAACAGCATCGGAGTGCACTCAAATCCGGACTAAAGGATACGGTTTGATGGATGTCAGAATTTTTGTCAGAGTTTTAGGAAATTGATTGAATTTTGGGAAAAAAGTAATAGTAGAATAATTATTCCCGGTTATTCTATTTTGTTGAAAAATTATGAATTTCTCAAGGTGAAATGTAGCCTCCAGGGCTCATGGATCACGCCTTTGCGAAGAAGGCGAGGCTGGGGCGAGATGTACTTGAACCATACTACGTCACCTTGTGATGAAAAATTCATTAATTCCCTACCACCTGAATGGTTCCCAAATGCATGATTCACTTGATTAACTAATTTTTAATTACCCTAATTGGTAATTCGCCAACTGTTCGCTTCATAAACACCCTAATTTAATTTTCACGACAGCTTTGCGAGGATAATGAAATCGAATGCCAAGTGCAAGAATTTCCCAAAATTTCTGGGCATGAAACAATGGGAATCATCATACGAGTCCTAGTAACTCGTTTCATCGACCCACTAATTAGGCTTTGCAGTTCTCTCTCTTCGTTTAGTAATTCTAGACTCATAGTGAGCACAAATACTCTGCTAGAAAAGTAGAGTGAATCGAATTTTTCTGGTTAGAAATTGGCAGCCACAGGCTACGACATAATTCACTAGGGGATTATTCCACGTCAACGACTTCTTGGCACTTTGTGTTTGCACAGCATACGCGACTATGCTGAGCAGCATCGGATTTGCAACGCTGAGTAAACATAAAACAGTTTCCTTCCGGAATCAGCTAGAAGAAGAATTGCTGAAAAACACGGCCGCTGAGGGGATTGGCATTGTCTCCCACATAAATCATGTCACTTCAGATGAACCATGAATTTGTAGTTCACAACTTACGCTTCTTAAAGGCATGTTCCAGGGTCAAACTGGTGTGGCTTCTGCGCACCAATATGGAAAAATTGGGGCGGAATGGCCGGCAGTTAAGAAAAAAAGGAAAAGAATCCGCCCAAAACCTAGGATAAGGGCTTGCCCAACATCAATACGGCTCCGCTAATGCGATGAAAGGCTGAGCATGGAGAGGATAATATGAAATGAGAGAGTGCGGCAAAGGAGGGCGCCAGACAACAGCCTGCTGCTAATGGGGAACACTGCAGCTGCTGCAGCTACTTTGCAAGGCCCAGCGCCCTTGTCGAGCAATTTCCATGCACAGGAGTGCCACATCTGTGATTGTCCTCTAGGGTCTATCCTACATACCGAAGGGAATTCCACACAACTTAGCCTGGGCTGTGACTTTAAGTCGATTACTATTTTCTGAACTTCACATTATAATTGAACAAAGTAAGCAGAGTAAAATACTTAAACATAATCATGGAAGATGGCATGCGCCAACCATTCAAGACCCATTCGGAAGCACGGAGACAGTTGACTGCATCCTTCGCCTACAACAAGTTGCAGAGCCGATCTACTACGCAACTGTGTTGTTATCCCTCCAAACAGGCTAGCGGCCATGAGGCGCATAGACAAAATATGATGGACAACGTTAACGGACTTCAGAGGACTCAAAGGCATTCTTCAAGATTATCATTGGACTAATATCAACTGCCAATAAGTCCGCAACTGCCGATTGTGGCTACTGCTATAGCCCAGAAAGCGTGAGAAGGATCATAAGGTCCCGCAACTTGCAACCATAAACACCACATGCAACCATACCCGTCCACTGTTGCGGTGTCTGTTCTTTCACTTCACCTGCTCCGTCATCTCCGTCTGCTGTTTGCTGCCGTCTCGCCTCAGGAACCCAGTTCCCCCCTAACTGCCTCTTACTGCTTGGAAAAAGAATGGCTTTGTTCAGCACTGTTCAGTGGTTTCTTTATCTTGTTTTTCAGGTGAACTAGCACCTATAATATCATATCTGGGCCACCCATTAATCCCCGGTACTGCGGAATATGCCTTTGAAAATTTGCACTGCAGCATTACTCAAATCTTCAGGGATACGCTTCGGTCCTTCTCCCATTGGACCATATGGCTACCATCAATCATCAATTATGGATGAAGAATACGGCAAGGGCTGACCGCCGAAAAAACGGTTCACGTGGCTCGACGCGGATTAATCTATATAACTGCACGATTCCCGTGGGATTACTTTGGAGTGTTCTTTTTTCAGCGCCAATATCGAACCAAACACCCCACCAGCATGCTAGTATTTGCATAGCGGACGGATGTGATGAATCTACTGACGACACGCGGTTTCACACGCCTCCTAAATGGAAAGTGCGGGATCGCTCGAGCCTTCCCCTCCCAAGCCTATGACGTTTCCTTAGGTGGGTGATGAGAGATTGATAAGACATACATCCAAGCGAAATCAGAGAAATGACAGCTGACTGTCAACAAACCTGCATTCATCTGCTACTGCAACTTCCCTTTGTTTTTGCCTGGGAAACCTCTTTGTTTCAAATGATCTATGAATACTTACCCAGCAGTAGCATGCTTTTACAGCCGGCTCCTCAAACAGGTATCCATTTCACCTACAGATGAGCAAGAGCCTAGCATTTTTAAACCTGATCAGAGGGGTCACCACCACGAAATAAGCCTAGAAATCCTTGAGATCTTAACAATCCTTCCGCTGCTCCTGACGGGATTCCGCTACTGGAGGGACTTGATAAGCATATGCTACTCGTTCAACATCACCACAAAGGAGTCTGACGACAGAACCAATGCCACTCGCTTGACATTCCAAGGAATATGTTCAGTAAGTACACGCTCTTGTTCAAGAGATATCACCACCTACTTGAATACCTCACCTGGGACATTCATAGATACCCTAGCCGTTGGACAAAATGTGCCATCCAAAGTCCAATTCGTAGAACTCATAGCATGTGTCCTACCTGGTCTTCGATCTTTCAACAAACATAACGGCGTCCCTGATCTTCGATCATTGACGGAGTGTGGAACTCCAGATTCACTCCCCCCGCGCTACACTAGCCTGTACTAGCTTGTGTCAGGAAACACAATCGTTTGATGTCAGTGTTGTTCTTTGTGTTGGTGAGATTTGAAGGATTTGAAGATGGAAGATCTATTGCCTGCCTGACTTTTCGTTCAGACCGTTTCCCTCACAGATTTGTACAGACTTAGCTCAAGGCTTCATTAGTTGCCGTTCAAACAGCCAAACACCTCTCCCCCAGTGTTTCTACAGAACTGACAGAACGTCAGGGAAACTCAGAACGGCATTCTCCAACCATAAATCATGTTCAGGTCTTAAAGAAGGCGAAGGCCTGGTTGAAAGATCGGGTCAACAATAAATGTTTTACTACAAGCCTCGCCGACTCAAAGAAAAAGATTATTACATCGCGAAGAAGAGAGAAGTCGGAGAATCATAGGTATTATTTCCCTTCGGTGGCACGTTGGATAACACTGGCCCATTCTCACGCCTGAATGGGAACCCAAGGTCCGTTATGGAGAAAGACGAGGAAGGAAATGAACCCGAAGGGGTT
>MU882818.1:0-26545 GCA_036418205.1 Ostertagia ostertagi
GCAGTCATTGTTTTGTTTTACTACTTCTTCTCTACTTTTTCCCTCTCAGTAAGTCCTATACGTACGATTGGAATGGACCACTGCACAACAATTTGTGCTGGAATCTGGTACTGCGAGACGCTCTGTTCATTTATCAACAGTTCAACAGAGAGGCTCTCAGAATCCGCCTGAACGAGATGGTTTGATGTTGACTTTTTTGACTATCATTGGGTTTCCGATCTTCTGCGCGGTCTTCTTTGATTTGCTGGCAAATTTATGGGCAGTCGTCTTCAAACTTGGAGAAGTTTCCTCCTAGTACTTGCCATTGTGTGAATTCGTACATCTGCTCTCACCCAGTTCAATTCTGGTCTTTGAAATGTTAAAGGAAGCGATTACGATAAAGAGGGAGCGCATCGGGGAAGCATATGCACCACACGAATCAGTTACTTGGCTGCCAGGGAAGCGAGGTGTGGCGCTTTCACGACGAAAGGTGCTGAGCAGGACTTCGAAAGCTCCGCCCCCAAAAGCGATCCGCCCACTAGTTTAGTTGGTGATTTGGACGAGCTGCGTTGCCAGCAGCGGCACAACTGAGCAACTCGATTGGAGCGTGGTTTGGCATGGTGCCACCAAACGCGTTGCGGTGAACTCGTTCATACGTCCGCTTTCTGAGCTGTTACCTGTTCATGAGTGAAAACCAACGGCCAAAAAGGGGTCCCGTTTTGCGTTTTCTTGACGGATTTTTCTGCTTTTTTCGCTACTGGCGTACCATTGAGCACCACCACGTCACACTAAACCTTCTTGAATTTATCGTAATCGCTGCCTTTAAGAGGCAGTAAGCGGTCATGAAGCTGTTTAGAAAAGCTTGTCAGTGGAGCTGTGCGAAGGGCAAGAAAATGGCGTGAAGAACTCGCAAACAAGAATCTTCTCGAAAGTGTTGGGGGCAAAGAACATTCGGCAGGCTGATGTTGTTGTACTTGTCGAGATGCATTTCTAGCGACCCCTCATGGCACATCTACAATATGCGTGACGTGATTCACAGGAAAAAGGAAGGAGACAAGCGAAGGGTGTTGTTGAATAAGGCGGCGAGAGTGAGCGGCTTAAAGCGTGTTCGACAGCTTTTTTGTTATGCTTGGACAGCGATGCACTTTATGTTCGCACTGCATTCAGTAATGGGGATTATTTCCATGAACGTGATTTGTCGGCATGTCTGTTGTCGACGATGCTAGGAAGAGATGTTGTCACCTTTTTCATTCAATTCGTCTGGAAATCGTGTTATCCACGGGCGCATTTTTATGCTGGCCCTCTTAATGGTGCTTTGATGGAATTAAATTCTGGGAACAGCGATAGAATTGAGCTATGGGATTTAGTTTTGAAGTTTGGATTGCAGCAATTTCGCTTGAGTGCAATTTAGTAGCATGCATGAGAAATTGTAGCAAAATTAATTATTCTTCCTTTTGCAGGACTCAAAAATGAAAGGAGACACTGGATTCTGTCAGGTCATTATTTAAAGTCATACAAGTCTATGCAATCTTTTTTTGTTTCATTTTTTATGAAGGGCAGGGCCATGCGCATTATAACTTCGAAGGGGAAAATGGAAATAGGTTGAACCCAAGACTTCACGTAATAAAAATGTGGATGTACTTCGAAAGTTGATTGAGTAGAGCGAGGGGTATTGCTAGCCAGATAAAATTAGGATGTAAGCGACGCGAGAAAGACAGTGAGTTAGAACGTCACTTCATGGGAGACAATGCGCAGCCAAGAGCCCTGCGGCACTGAGTACAGGGATCAGACAAGAGAGCGTAGTGGAAAGCAATGCACAGAAACCGTGTTGCATAAACGACATAGATGGTTCAGCACATCCCTAGTTTGGCAGGGCCCTAGTTCCCTGGTCGTGTATCAAGCACGAGATGAATTTTTTACCCTAGCACACAGCCATATCTTCCTGACGGAAAGCTGTGATTCATTTAATTTAATCGTGGATAATTTAATCACTTTTGAGCTAATTTATAGAGAGTAGGGGATGGAGTTTCTCTAAGTTTATAGTCTGAGGCGTCTCATTAATCTACGTAAGTAGTACACTGATTGAGCTGTGCAAAATCTGTACTTACTGCTAGGCATTCTCGGTAGAGTAATAATAAATCAAATAGCTATTAAGAAGAGTGGGTACAGTTTCCGAAATCCATACGATAAGCGCGCACGTGATGTCAAAAACTGCTGACATTTCTTTTGCTTTTTTTTATTACTAATGGATCAATTACCATAACTACGTACGTTCCACTCAGTCGCGTAAGGTGCTTTCAAAATTAAAATTAATGGTTAGCAGACCGTTGGAGGAGGAAAAGTTTTGTTACCTTAGAGCGTTGAAATTTTAGGTTTGCTGTTGTAAACGCTTGTTTGGCGCATCTCAAATGGATTTTCAGTGACAATTTTCCATTGCTTCCGAAAATTTTTTTCCATTGCTGCCGCTTTCAAAAAACCCTCTGTCTAGTGAACGGAAATTTCCGTAGAGAGAAGTTGGGGTACGAAAACGCCACCGGAGGATAAGAGAGCAACTAGTGCTTCCGCAGCACCCATTGTGGAGAGGTTGAGCGCGCCATCATGGTGACCAGACTTATCAGGAGAATCGCACATCCCCGGGAAGCTGCTGTCTGTTCATGGGAAAATGCATAGAACTCGCATAGTCCCTTGCCCATCTTTCCCTTCTTGGTTTTTAAAATTCTCCTTCTTTTTGAGTTTCGCATAAGCATAGTTCATTAGTGCTTGGTTCTTTTTTTCTGTCGGTGGAATTTCCTGCGAGTGCAGTTTTTAAGTTCATCAAGCGATGCTAAATGCTGCAGTGGCTGTCAGTGAATTCTAAGATATTGCACTTTAGAAGTTCATTATCGTGCCTGCCTAGCGTCCAATCAAGTTCTATGGGGCACATTTTGAGTTAAAATAGAAATAGCTTTACCGAGAGTCAGCCTTATTTCCGTCGTTGGCGCAAAAGGACGTGCTTGTGTGAGTTGTTCTGCGAGAATTGTTGGCGGACTTTTTTTTAAGCGCTCGATTTCTCATCTTCCACTGAAACATGTTGGCATTTCTCGGGAAGGATATTTTGTTATCCTGACCGGGGATTTTCATGGAAGAAGTGGAATCAATGACGCATCTCAACCCGCTCGGCGGTAGAATAACGATGTCTTCTCGTCGACATCTCCAAGTGAACGTCAATCACGTTTTTATGAGTTTTGAGAGTTGAAATGCTGTTTCCCGTCAGTTCTGCGGGGGTTGTTCGAAGGGTCCAGTAGTTGATTGAGGGTTTCAGCTTTTAGAGAATCTGTATAGGATTAGAACCCATAACTGTAATTAACTCAGCTTTGAGGTATTTTTAGTACATCTTGGCTCTATTGGGTTTCCCAAGGCACTAGACCAGAGTTCTGTTGTAATGAATTCATTTGAGAGTGAGATCATTTTATATTTAAGAGTTGTAAATGCGCGTTTATTGTGAGGATACAGACGCGGCATCAGATAATCAATATATCAATAAAAACAAGGAGCAATCGATATCACTATTTCTTTTTAATGTTATTATGGACCATCTGGTATGCCATGCGCGTTGCTAAGTCGGTATCTGCGGCTTCACAAAGGTACAGGAGTCAGCAAAGGTTCGTATTCCCCTGACCAGATCCTCGATGTGATCCTGGCGATTTGAGCACTGTTGTGGTGCTCATAAGGAAAGCATGAGGCTTCAAAACTTACTTTCATAGAGGTTTTCGAGGGAGAAAATGATCGTATTTGATGTGCAAGGTTATTTTTTTTTATCACCTAGAAATTCGGTTCGATACCGGCTGGATGGAGTGAATTCGGCCAAAGGTTAAGGAGCAGCTTATATTTGCCAGTTCAGCCACTTCTCTTCTTGGAGATTAGACTTGCTTAGTCGATTACCCTAGTCCCTGCCTCCTTGCAGAGCACCGATGTGAGCAAGTCAGCTTTGTCAACTTTCCGCTACTTCCCTGACTTCGAGGGGAAAATACATGATTTGGTGATTTTCAGTCTATTTTCGCGGGTTGCAATAAAATATAGCATCCTTATTCTCAAAGGCGAATGTCATAGAAAGCCACGAAATTCCCGTTTTCGCCTTGAATGTTTGCGGGTGTCTTCGCGGCTGTGGCGAAGAAGCCTACTTTAATGCAATTAGTGTCATTGTGAGCGCAATTTCAAGTGCACAGCGCCTGGCTATATGTTCATGGGCGTTTTCAAAGGGCAAAGCAACGGCTTGGACGCCATTTATTCTAGTTGGTTGCGAATTGCGTCCGATATATCATTACCAAAGTACAAACGAATGAATTTGCCTCAATTTATATAAATCAAACCAAGAACAACGAAAAATGCGCATAAATAAAAAGGGAACAGAAACATGCGTCGAGATGTGGGCGCCAGTACCAAAAAGTACTGGTCTGGATGTTCTGAGCATGAATAGAATCAATTGTCTGTTGGGCAAAGTTCAGCTGAGGGGCGTATCTGTGATTTATCAAGGGTCGTGATCGTGGCTGAGTGTAAATGGACATGTTTCTGTAAAACTTCTCGAGACAGGGGAGGGGATTTTTTTAGCGAACCGAGGATACTTTCAAAATTTCGCTTGCTGTTGGACGACAGCAGTTTTAAAGGGCGACATGTGGCTTGGATCGAACCAGGACTCTACCGGCTACACTAACAAGAACTTGAGAGATGGAGAAAGAGGACGTCCTCCAGCGCTCCCTCCAGGGATGTCCTTGCCGGTCTCGTAATTTGCATGCGATGGTTGGCTGTGGCTCCCAAAAATGCCCAGCTCGTAATTGCAGAACGATTTTGGAGGTGCTGGTTGACCGCATGTGCTATTCAATAAGATGTAAGAAAAACAAATTTATGTACACATAAAAAGCGCAAAGATAATTATAATATTCTTGTGGGCATTATATAGTCATTTAACAGTTATGTGCACCATACTCGGACCGGGAATTCACTAATGAGATTCGAAATATAACGTCGACAAAGTCAAAAAAAAATGAAAAGAAAGAGACGATGAAACATACTTAGTAAAGCCAATTATAGATAGCTTTTTTCTCGGAAATCGGAAATTAGCGTTAGAAATCATATTCGAAATGAACAACACTGAAATAAAAGTTATGCAACGAGGCTCTCTCTGCTTTTCGCTCATCCCTCTCTATTTGGATGATTAGTGATTAGCAGAGCAGTACGAGCTAGTGGTCGGTGGCCGTCATCTGAACAGGATTAGTAGAAGAGGAGGATAGTGAAAAAGTGAACATGTCAATAGCCTATGTTGTGATGATAGGTGGGCAATATCATGTGTTAGCCGAATCGAGTGAGCGGTCCCGTGTGGAAATTTTCTAGATTGGGGTTGTTATCCAAGTGTCAGTGCCGGATGAGTCTTGTCTCCGACAACGAGCACCTAGAATATGAGGAGTAGAGGTTGTTCCGGATGAAAACGATGATCGGTTCATCTTCCCATTGATTTTGAAGCAGAGCCAGGGAAGTCATGCGGGAGGATGGGGAGGCATTCCCTAGGATCTGTTAAGGAATAAACACAATAATGGCATGCCACTAGCTCGCACATATCGTACATCAAACATAAAGCTGATGATGTTTCTGTCAAAAGACACCAATGACGGGTAGTGCAATGGTTGAGGGGATGAACGAAATAGGGAGAGAACGTCAAAAAATTGACGATCAATAAACAAATCAAAAAGCAGGAACAGGAGGTGTGAAGGGACTTGCATAGGTAAGGTGAGACGTGGTGGATCATAAGATGGGAAAAATGCACGAAAGGATACGCAAATGTCCGTATCTGTGGTGGAGACTGTGGATAGCAGTGAGTGATTGTGGATGATGTTGTGCTGTATCACACCTGTGTCGGACAGTCGTCACCTCCACCTGAAGTAAGACCCGCTGCAGCTATCGACTTCTTGCTGACCCGCGCACCGATCGTCGAACGACGTTGTGATAAGTCGGGAAGTGCTTCAGGTTCAGGGGGACTGAAAATAATGAGAATTTGGAGGGTGTAAATGGAAAATTTCTGAATATGGAGAAAAAGCGGAAAAAGCGCCTCACGAGGACGATTGGGGAGAGGGCATACCACAATGGTGTCCCAGAGTCTAACCGGAAGATCTCCCAGGTTGGGAAGGAAAACCAATGGTCTGCAGAAAAGTCCCGCTTTCAACCTCTCTGGAGGCAATATCTTGGGAAAGCAGCTTCCTCTTTTTGTAAAATGTCCTTTGTTTTCTAATTCCCTTCTTTTGAAACACTTATTCGGAAAGCTTTCTAGCTGTTCCCTGGTCGAAGTGAGGGCTGTGGCCGGCAAATCGACAACGAGGCCGTCTGTCTGATATTCGCTTCAGAGTGTAATTTATCAATGCCGCGAGAGGCAAGACAGAGAAAACGCGAATTGATCCTTTTTGGGCTTCTATTCGGAGAGAATCTTTTGCCCTTGTGTCTCACTTTTCGTAGAGAAGTGGATTTATGGATTGCCATCGCTAAAGGGCAACTTCAGGGCCTCGTGAAAAAAATTCATAAGAAGTGAAAAATTTACTGCTTTGCCCTCTTGATCGTCATAAAGGCCAGGAATGCGAACATCACGGCGCACAATGCGGCACCAGTGGCGAACACAGCTCTCCTCCATCCTGGTTCACGACTGAATGCAGCTAACCATATGCAAATCGCTACACTGATGACGGAACCCATAACACAGAGAAATGTCTGGAATTAAGAAAATCGATTTTTAGTGTTCTAAACTTGCGGCATTTCAAATGCCCCTCACATAAAAAAAGGCAGCTTAGGGTTATGGCAGCATTGAGGAGAGGAGATAAAACAGGTAATGCTCACCTGTCCACCTGGCGTCATTCGTGAGTGCGATTGTGATGGTGCTGTTAAAATCTGCTTCACACCTGTTTTTCCACCGTAAAGAGCTGAATCGCTTTGGAAGCTGCCCTGAAGTGGGGGGAATATTTGCGTGTGTTGAGCTGAAGCTTCATTCATATTTTAATGCATGAGTAAGATGTTTTTAGGCCGTTCCGACGGAGTGTAGTCTATCTTCTTGCATTGGGACTCATACTTGGAATTCACAAAATAGAAGAAGGCTTTACTCACCTTAACAATACTAGACCGCTTTCGATCAGCACCCAAAGTGGGAGGTCTCGGTTCGCTGGAAGCCATTGTTTTGTGCTGTGTTGTTGGGTAGAAGTCTCACCTATTACGCGTCACGGCGAAATGGTAGTCGTTCGTTGCCTGGAAATGGATTTATTGGGAATCGCACTCGTAAATCATTCAAAATTCAACGTCGAAAGAGTTGTGGGTGCTGTGCGGCCCTAGCGAAGTCCTGGTGAGTTTGGTGAATTCAATTTGGCAATGAAGCCAGAGTCAGTGGAAGTAAATGAAGAGCGACATCGAGGGAATGTGTATGAAAAGCAAACAGAGCACCAGCGGTGTTCGTTGTCATGAAAGAAGATGGATTTCTGCTAAAGCGTTCGGTTAGGTACAAAAAGAGAAGGGGAAAGTAATCGCATCATCAACAATAGCAAATTAGTAATGTTTGCTAGGTACAAAAAATATGAAACTTTTTGTAAGCCTTATATTTTTTCTTCGAAGTCTTCGAAAAGTTGACAATCCAATCGTGGACCCTTTCATACAAATGATCTAAATAAATACGATAATTAATATATTGGATCACCGAGCTCCTAATCTTTAGTGTTTCGTAAAATTTCCTTGTATTTTTATGGAGATGGAGCTCTTTCAAAAAGCTTGATTTGGCGCTATCGCAGGACATGGTGGTCCTGTAGGACTAGCCTAGGAGGGAGCAGGGACATAGAGGGAAATGAAAGGCGCTCACGCATCTAAATTCTCCCCTCTCCCCCGCCTGAGGCTCCTGTTTTTGCAAAAAGGAAGATGTTTAACGTGGTTTTGTATGCGTTGCCACAACAAGCCCCCGTATTTTGCGATGGCGCCCCTTATTTGACTCCATTCAAATAATGTTTTTTGGAGAAGTTTAATTTCAATGAAGAAACTAAAAAGTGTTTTAAAAATAGGAGCAAAGGACAATATAGTAGCGAAATGTAGTGTAGAGAAGAGAGAAATCGACCACAAATAGCGGGCACACCTTCGTCTCACGTAAAACACCACCCTCACCCCACCGCTGTCGTGGCGCCTTTCCTCTGAATCGGTGTAATATGGAGCTAATAGCGGCTGTGAAGAGGGGCACACATGTGTGTGTGTGGATGCCACGAACAAGTATCAATCAAAGAAAACACATGAGAGAATGCGTATTTGTTCGGTGTTGGAGATAAAATATTATTCTAGTGACTCATTAGTTCGGTTAGCAAGATCACCTCAAAATTAGCATAAAAATATGCAGATTTCCTCAGCCTTCTGAACAGAGAGGGAGGAGGAAGTGATCGCAGGTGACCAACTATTGGAAAAATGAATCAACTGGAAGCAGTGGGAGGCGGCGGAGAGTCATATGGCTAGTATATGTTGAGGACGTACGGGTTGAGATGTGGCTGAGACTGAGGCGGCGACGGCAACGGCGATGGCTGAGCCTGAGGCGGCTCTGGATGTCAACAACGGCAAATTCCACGCTCACGCATGACCAATTAGAATCGCAGCAACGTCGTCGTTGCCGTCGGCATGGTCGTCGTGGAATGATTGTTCTGACAAGAACGGATGTAGGTTTCGCATTACTGAAGTCGGCGACATGAAAAATAGCGTCGGCGCAGGCGAGGGTAGGTCAGCACGTTTCCTTCCTTGAACTCTTAAAGGAGGTATGGCTGCTGCTAAACGGCCTAATAATCTCTTACTGCTGCCATAGTTCATTTTAAAGCGGTATCCAAAAAAATCTTATGGTTTCTCGTTCAGTCAAAGTTTATAGGGTGTGGGCTTCATGAGAAGAACATCAAGCATTTCTCACGTATCGATTGGTCTAGTGATCGCTGACGATTGTCATGGCGACGAATATTGCAACTTGATAAATATTGCTAAAGGTTCCAAGCGCCAACCAGCAATAAAATTCGGTGGTAATTGGCGGTTGTCCTGAAATGCCGCGAGACGAAATGGAGTTGTTATTCACAACTTCCTTCAGCGACGGAAGTATCCTTCATCAACTTCTCAATCCGTTCAATTCGCAAATCTGCTGAAGGCATCAGAGCTGGTAATGAGTAGCTGCTTGCCAATGTGGATAACCTTATAGGGGTCATGGTTTTCACAAATATTCCTTCCTCCCCAGCCGTTTGAATTTGGATGGGTGAGGGGAATGACATGGTAAAGGTCAGGGAAAAATGAATTTCTTGACGGAAGTATCCTTCATCAACTTCTCAATCCGTTCAATTCGCAAATCTGCTGAAGGCATCAGAGCTGGTAATGAGTAGCTGCTTGCCAATGTGGATAACCTTCATAGGGGTCATGGTTTTCACAAATATTCCTTCCCCCTTGAATTTGGATGGGTGAGGGGAATGGCATGGTAAAGGTCAAGGAAAATTGAATTTCTTTGCGACTTAAGAGGTTGGTGGGGGGGGGGGGCTGAGGATGGAAAGATGAACACAAGCGCCAATTTTCTGTTCTACTGCTAGGAATCATTTCCCAGAAGGATAGCCTGAGGGAAATGAAATGTCACACGTGAGTCACAAGTTTCTAAGGAAAGAAGTGAGATTGTTAGCACAAAATACTGTGATAAATGAGGAGTAAACAAGCGCTAAAACGATGTCTCGCTGCAAGTCTGTCATCAGGAGTGTTTTCGTGATTACAAAGGTAGAATCAACGTTTTGAAAGTGGAGGTATAAGGAGTAGAAGCTTTATGAATGGTTAATTGTAGCTTTTGTTATGATGAACGGTTTTTGTATCGGAAAAGGGTGAAAGCTGAAAAAAGAGCACTTTATAATGAAGTGTTGAATGGAACATTAACTTAGGTTGAGCGCCTCATATGTGAGCTTGAAAAGCAGTGCTTTTATAGATGAGAGATTGAAGATCAACTAGATTGTTGGCTGACGGACTCTACTTGAGCCGCCATTATGAATAGGAGACGGAGCGAAAGTTGTGTGTGTCTCGTTATTGGCTAATCATGCATAGTCTTGATGTGGCTATTTCAGGACGGAGACATGGAAAACAACGATGAATCGACCGACTTGAGCAATATTGAAGGGCTGATCGAGCATTGTTCGAATCTAATCGAAGCGAAGTATCTTATGCAACATCTGTTCAACGCCTGTCTAGAGCATGCTGTTGCCGCTGCTAAGGCTGACTCTCATAATAAGGTGGGCCAAGTGACTCCTGTTTCATTTGTTGTTGTAAGCAGTTCTACTCAGTTCCTGGTTCCGCAACACTCGGCCGAGATTGAATGCTGAGCAGTTGGAGGAACTATCAATGATTTATCGGAGGGCGCTAGACCCGAATGCACATTTTGGCGAAGTAGTGGGTCACGGAGCGTGGCGCTTTTAATCGGACTTATACCTAGCCGCGACGTTGTTCTAAGAAGTAAATGGTTGTTTAACCCATTCGCGACCGCGCAGGATTGCGCAATAGCAGGAGAGTCAGGAGATTTTTCTTCAATAAAATTTGAGTGGATGGAGATTTCCTCTGCCCAGGGCTGGCGTAGATGAGCGAGGGTATGAAGATTCTTTTCCATGGAAGAAAACTTTCCAAATTCCATTTGAAACCGGCAGCCACCGTGGATACCATTGTCCCGAGTGAGATCTTTGGCAGCCACCGGTGGCTGCCATTGTCACGAATGGGTTAATAGCTAAATGTCAGCGCTTTCGTCCTACAGTACTTGGCGTCATTCTTTCCTACTATAGCACTGGTGTTCTTTATAGATCACCTCGAGTCTGACTATTGCTGAACCTCTAGCATATTTGGTGTTTTTTCAAATATTTCACAAATCTACTACAAAGTTAAGCAAATTCATCGATATAACCACTTAGGTGTTCCTTTAAGGGCATTGAATTTGTCCCAACTGGGCTAAGGTGAAGAAATATGCAGGGCAGTTCTCGGTATTGCACTGAAGATTCACGGGGGAGCTAGTAAGAACTGTTCAATGGCGTTAGTCAAATACATTTGGCCTCGTTCAAATCTGCCTGGCTTCGTCCAAATCTGCCCCTCTTCCAATGGAACTCCCTCGGTCTACACATAGAGTATGGAAAACGTCTAGTTACGTATTAAAGTTTTCAAGAAATGTTACTGATATAAGTTTTCACAGGTTCGGATTCCCCTATCTTCTCTTCATTCGTGGCTGAAATAGATAGGAATTTTCAGAGGAAGAGAGGGCAGAGGCCCAGTCAGTTTATCGATGTGGATTCGAAATCACCCTCCCTAGCTCCCCTTATGTGCCTCCTAATCTCATTATTTCAATCAATAAGGGTTTTATATGAAGCCCGGAAGAATACGAAGCGCAATCATAACGATATCCACTGCATGTCAAGTAATGACTGGGCAATAATGCTTCAAAATGGCTTTGGCGGGGGAGGGATTAGGGAAGTAAAGAGCTCTGTTGGGGTTGTTAGTATCCCTGAAAATCTCCGAAATGTAACGGCAATAGCGCCAAGTGAAGAGTGCCATCGAACCGAGACGTTGTGGGTAAAAGATACGCGCGCTGCCACACCGGTTTTTCCAATATCCGATAATGTCAGGATAGGCTTTTAGTGACAACAGCGCGGCGTCATTGCTGTACGGGCTCGTTGCCCTTCAGATATGTGTCATGCAGGATATCTCGGGTGGCTCTCTAGGGACGACTGAGGTGGATGCAGTTGGCTCACACATCCCTGCTGTACTGAATTTGATGTTTGAAAAGTTCTTGCTGCTGGACAGCGGTTGAATCCCATGGGCGATGGATCATATGCTGTCGACCTTTGAAAGGGTATCTGACGGCATTTGAGATATCGAGGACATGTTTCACATGGGTCCGAGGACCACTGCACTATGAAATCATGGTCCTAGCCCTGTGTGAGTAAGAGGAAGAGCACAGCTCCTTTTTCTTTGTTTCTTTGTCTTCTTATGGATTATAAAGTGCAATAGTAGGCCGCTAGTGAGGTTAGACATTGAAAACGACCACATGTCATATTTAGTACAAACTGCTCAAGAGTGCGTTCTTTCAAGGAGCTGCTTGTTCTTTTGTAATAATCATAAGAGCCGCATGCCCTTAAGCGCAATTCTATTTTGTCCCGCAGCATTCAAAAACCTCTATCGATAATTGGGGCGGAGGCGGTGCTGGATATGGGCACTGCCTATGATTTTACAAAGTGTCTGGGATATTCGAGGCTACCAATCTTCATCGCTCGCTTAGTAAGATTAGCCTCAAGTGTTAACTAAAAGTAACCAGAACATCAAATAGAGGCCGTAGGTTACAGCACTCAAACATCCTGTCAATATTAGAATCCCTTTACTTATTAGTGAAAGCTAAGGTGCGCAGGACAGCATAAATCCATCGGTAAGGGCCGACTTGGAGAACTTCGTGAAGAATTTTCATAAGGAAATTCCCTTCGATTGGAAATTCACATGAAGTAAATGGGGCCTCTCTCCCTCTGCTTCTGCGAAGTGACGTGCCATTTCGAGACAAAGAGAACGAGTCTTCACAAAGTACAATGTTTAACAAAAGAATAGGATTGCAGAGGCGCTCAAGTCGTTCATCTTTTTCAAAGCTTTTTGTTTGTTGATCAATGAATTTCGAAGAAGTTCTCAAGAGAATGGAAAGCAATCAGAGATAGGGATAAGTGGTTTGAAAGTGCATTTCCAGTTAAAGCTGTTGATTTGTCCTTGTCAAAAACCCGGACGTTTAAAAGTGGGTTATGAATAGCTGAATTCAATTTGGATGTTGGAGTGGCAATGGCGGTTGTTTTTTGTGAAGCTATAGGACAGGTGCTTTGTAATCAGGCTATATTTGGAAGCTGTGAAGAATGGAGCCAAATTCGCTGTCAAGAGAGCGGATGTTTGACCTCGTTAGTTATGAGGCCGAATTGTTCCCGGCTAAGTCGTGGACGGAGATGGTCAGCCGTTGTCACTTGGATGGCAAGGCAACGGAAAAGTGCAAATGTTTTCTAATTGAGCAAGAGAGCGACATAATTTTGCTGGAGAGGGGGCGGCGGTGTTTAAGCCTTGGAACACAAGGATTTGCATGTGACGCAAGTGCTCTCACGCTCCGTTGTGATGAGAATAACAAATGGTCCAGACAACCTAATGCACACAAATTCTTCAATTAGTAGCGATACTGTTGATAGAATTGGCTAGCAAACTGCTACATGAAGCTTTCGAATTGGGAGTATGGAAAGAAGTGAAGTGCAGTTGTGGAATGCCTCTTCCTCTGACATCACTAATGATCGCCTATCTCGTCGCTGATGCACGACACTCCGCGGGGTTTCCGTCCCAAATCCATTACTAATAATTCAAAGTGCTCGTGTTCGGACTAAGAATAACAGCTGCGCGGCGCGGAGCTATCGAATGTAGTTGATGGACGACGTAGTCCGTCTCATCCTCGTCGATGAAACTCGTAAGAAAAGAAACCCTCTTGTTATGAATAAATCTATGTACTGCCCGACCTAGGTTACGCTGATGCTGAATATCGAGAGAGCCTAATACAGTAGCCAAGCCTCATTTATTCGCGCGTTTTGGTAGGGTGCTAAGCGCTGAAGATTAATAGCCCTGCAACGTGCTCATGCATCACAGAGGTGCTGTGCTGAAACGAGAAATCCACTGAAGGTCGTTATTTGGATTCCAGACAAGCACGAGAGGGGAATGGAAGGGAGCTTGTGAGCATTCCTACCTTCATACGATATGAAGAGAACTCCGAACCCCTTACTAGTTTTTGAATCGATTCTCGTAGTGGGATTTCACGGGATGTCAGATATTCATGGCTTATTCCCATAGAAGTCAGCCTTGGGCTGATATTTGCATTGCAATCTCTTTCTTTGTGGGGTAATAAAGCATAAATATGTTTGATGTAGTGCAATAATTTCCAAGGACTTTTTATAACCCTAATGACCCTAATGACTATTCAGGCAAGGATATTACATCAAATTAACAGCACGTTACATAAAATAAGCGATTCTCTGACGCGTTGATAGCTTCTCTAAGTGGCTACGATTGGATTACTGAATTAGGTTACGTCGATAAGAAGTCGTTAGGGCGGTCACTTACTGAGCGGAAGTCAGACGGAACATGTCTGCATCGGGCTTTAGTCGACACGGAAGAGGAGCGCGAAAATGCCTAGATGCACTGCCTCGGCTTAAGCGTCCTCATCTCTCGAGCCCATTTAATCTATTTCTCCATGCCCTGCTGTAACTAATAATATAAATGAAGGCGGACTAGAGAGCTTAGAGAGATGCTCGGCAATTCAAGATACTGGAAGGGGGACCTATTACATAACAACCATAGCATTACCGTATCTCTGGTTAGTGCATGAAAAGCTTCCGATTAGGATATTGTGTGTGAATACTGTGTCCGCAAGGGCAGTTCAAAAGTAGCACCGCAATAGCGCGTTATTAACAGGTTTTAGTACATTGGCCTTATAACGCGCTTCATGGGCTATAAATGGCGTAGCAATCAAACAATTCGAGTGGAAAGAGGGAGGTTTATGAGTCTGGAGCGTTTTTCTAGGCAGCATGAGGAATTGGCCTCGCCCGCCCGTGCTCGAGGCGACGTTATTGACGCTTCAAAAGCAGCTCATAAGTTTTGTTTTCTTCCGTCCCCAGTTTAAGCATTCAGCGACTGGCCATCAAAAGAGGATGCAGCAGAGGCGCAAGAAATTAGATAGCTTGAATTCGCTGCCGCTGAAGTCCTCGCCTCAGGCACGTTTTCATAGGGATGTTCAGTCTCGGAAGTGTGAGGCAGCGTGGGATCCAGCTAGCGAATCAAATGAAAAAAAAGTCGGCCGGCCCGATTGGGCTACTGCCTGGTAGCTGAACTGACATGAAACAGTATGTGATCAAGTCAACGAAGCCGTTTGAAATAGGAACAAGAATAGTTGGCCATAGAGATGATACTAGTCAGCATAGTGGAGGAGGAGTAGCACGAATCATCGAAGCGAAACGGAATTGGAATAGGTGATCCTCAGAGAAGGAGCAGTTGCTGTTGTTATCGCAATCGAAGACGTGGTAAGGGGTGTGAGTGTATGTCTGTCGGTGCTCGAGAATGGCGTATGACGAGCTAGAGTAGGCGGAGCCGCTGGCGAGAACACGTGCTGGTCGTTGACGCTCGCCGCCATCGTGACGCCGCGCGCGGTGATAAACCCAGGGCTTCAAGGGCAGATTTCAAGCACAGGAGGATATGTGAAGTGCAAGCGTCGGGGTTTGTGGTGGCTTGACTTCCTGGTTAACGCTATGTCTGTCAGCATGTCAGCCTGTTAGGTACAAACCAATGGGATGAACAGCTGGTGTAGTAAGCGACGGCACTAATTCCACTCATTTGGCGGCATCGATTACCTATTCATTGAAGTGCACTTGTGTGCCAAAACTTCGAATTAGGTTCTATTTGTCGCGGGAATCGACGAAATACCCTGACGCATTACGTTATTATGAAATCCTCTTGACGCGGGTAGCTAAAGAAGTGGAAGGGCACCACGAGGTGCTTTGGCATTAATGTGTTTTTCATCACACACTGTTTTTAACAGAGTTTGAATAGAGTGCGTCTCGAGATGGATGGACATCTGTGACATTTTTTTGAGTGGAAAGGTCCCACACCAACCTATCACCAGTTGAGACGTAGTTCATATCAACAGTGATATGAAGGACGGAATAGTATCGAACAATCACTCTCAGACGTGCCACATGACCGTTTACCGTCCAGAATTATGGTGAAATTACGGTGCGTTAAATTAAAACATCGTCGGGGGCGCGCGAACTTTTACCTTACAAGGGAAGGATGGTAGGTCGAAGTGGCCGTTCGAAATGAAATGTATACCTCCTGATGCGTCTCCAGACGCTGATTCCAAATCTGCCTTCCAAATCTGCTAAACGGCTCTCCGAACGGAGTTATGAAGCGTAATAGCTCAGTGGTGATGGTCCGGGGTGGCAGGTAAAAGCTCGTAGGATCGGTTCCTTTGCAAATTGGTTGCTTTGCTTTTGTCTCTAGAAGTGTTGCGGACAAAAGCAAAGCAACAAACTTGCAAAGGAACCGATCCTACGAGCTTTTACCTGCCACCCCGGACCATCACCACTGAGCTATTACGCTTCATAACTCCGTTCGGAGAGCCGTTTAGCAGATTTGGAAGGCAGATTTGGAATCAGCGTCTGGAGACGCATCAGGAGGTATACATCAGGGTCAAGCGAGGCGTTGAGGAAAATTTGGAAATACGACCCCCCCCCACCACCCTCCGCCGGAGGCCGAAGTCCATGAAACAACCCTCTTCAAAAGCCGAACTATGAAAAGGTTGAAAAGCTTGTTTAATTCCCCCAAAAACTGCTCATAAAAAAGCCCTGCTACCCCACCGCCCACAAAAAAATTCGTTTAAGAAGTACAAAAGTGAAAAAGTCAAAGAATAATCATTATTGATGAGTCCTACCAAACGAGCAAACGAGAAACAGACCAGAAAACGACAAACTAGCCACTAAAAATGGCATACTGACAACATCTGTTCTTTATTTATTTCTTCCAGTTTAGCTCCGCCCGCTACCGCGCGCATTGATAGAACTGACAATCGATGAAGCTTTAGGTTTCACCGCTAAATTATAGCTGCTTCGTTAAATGTATTACTGTCCGTTGCATAGGCTGCCCATCTTGGCTGTATCTCACTGTTTGATAAGCGCAGTGAAGTGCACAGCTAAAGTGATGATGTAAACAACCTATGCGTCGAGTATCGAGGTAATTTAGCGGTCGAATATCTCAAACGGAATGCCTAGTATTCATTATCATATTTATTCGAGCATCCCATTCATCCTCAAGAACTCTAGAAGGTGTAGCGGTCGAAAGGTGTTTGAGTTTACAATTACAACGCTGATGAAATGATATTGAAATGAAAGGCATTATCTACAATCTGCTCTCTATTCTTCTATTTCAAGTGCTCTCTACGTTCGTACGCATATCGTTATATCAGTCGTCATCAGTCGTTATCACTTGGTGACCCCACCAAATATGTTTGCGTCCCACCCCCTATATCATGTCCCAAAATCAGCTCCTGACGACTGCTGCGAGCGCACTATGAATTTCGCGACACTTTGCGTTCTAGCGCCTTTTATCAGCCCTTATCAGTTGTTATCACTTTCTTACCCCCAAATATGTTCCCGTCCCACCCCCTATATCATATCTTGAAACCAACTCCTGACGACCACTGGTGCCCGAGCTATGAATTTCGCGACACTTGCGTTCTAGCGCCTTTTATCAGCCCTTATCAGTTGTGATCACTTTCTTACCCCCAAATATGTTCCCGTCCCACCCCTATATCATATCTTGAAACCAACTCCTGACGACCACTGGTGCCCGAGCTATGAATTTCGCGACACTTGCGTTCTAGCGCCTTTTATCAGCCCTTATCAGTTGTGATCACTTTCTTTACCCCACCAAATATGTTCCCGTCCCCCCCTATATCATATCTTGAAACCAACTCCTGACGACCACTGGTGCCCGAGCTATGAATTTCCGGTCAGACAGACAAACACATACACACACACACAGACACACACACACAACCGCTTAGCCGATTATATATAGTAGGATAATTACCAATTTCTAGTACTACACAGATCATGGTTCTCAATTTAACGTCCCCCTTTCAATTGATAAAAGCCTTGTAACCGCCTTAGCCAGCTGTGTGCTGACTGATCTTTGGCGTTGACCGTGGAGCAGCTTATGTACTATTGAAATTTGAACAAATATTCAAATGATTATAACTTTCTTCAAATATGACGAATTTTCAATCTGAAAGCAGATTTGGGAGTTTTGTGAAGAGCTCTTTCTAATCAGTATTGAAATTACAAATTTATAAGAAATAACAAATTTAGATCAATTAACGAGGAAAATTCGAGATGAGCACGAGTTTTTACACTTTCCGAAGCAACAACTTGCTTCATTTTCGTCAAATTCGAAAAGTTAATATGGCAGACAAAACTAGAAGATTTTCTCTACCAAACCATTGCTAAAGCAGCTCTATACGTCCAGTATTCGAAAAATGGCCACGTTGAGGATTTTCGCAAAATTAACGAGGAAAATTTGTGATGAGTGCGAGTTTTTTACTTCCTAAAGCCATAACTCCGTTCAAACTCATCCAATCCGAAAAGTAAATACGCCATCATAAACTAGAAGATTTGCTCTATCAAATGCTTACTAGAACTGCTCCAAACGTCCAGTATTAAAAAAACGGCTACGTTGAGGATTTTCGCACGAGTACCGCCGAAAGGTACTTTTTCGCTACATTGGCACTATTTCAACGGCTGTATATCCTTTTAAGGGCGTATGTACTAAAGTAAGAGCAGATTTGGAATCACTGCTTTTCTCTTTCTAAGAAAAGTGATTGATTAGCGTTTCTCAACTTTAAAGGTTACATGTTTATAAATTTAACCCTGAAGAGTCCGTTAACGCAGTGTTGAATGGTGTACACCTCCCTGTAAATGCGCACGGACACTTTCAGAATTCTCTCGATTGTTCCTGAATTGAGGTTGTTTGTCCAAGGAGCCGTAGTTGAAGCGCGCGCAACAACTAGACCCTTTCTCGGATGCGCCGTGTACCTCACATCCCTTCAGATTCGGGGTCTTACTTGAAAGATGAAATATCTCTTGGAAAGCGCGCCCACCCCCCCCCCCCCCCCCCCCCCCCCCGGGGTGCGAATTCAGATTCTTTAACTTGTGTGGTGATAAAACACTGAAGTAACTAAGAATTACCGGACGCCTCAGAATCACGAAAATTTTGTGTGGGTGAAATATCATTTTCATTGGAAATCCTCTGGCCTGGCATCGACTCATCCTTGATATTTGTCTTCCGACGGTGATGATCCCACTGCATCAAAATGGCTCGATCTCTTCCACCCAGCGGGCCAATACGACCCCCCCCCTGCGACGTGTCGAGGATTCCTCAACGCACGCTTGACCCTGGCGTATACAATTTAATTTTCGAACAGGCCACTTCGACCAACCATTCCTTTTCATTTTAGATAAAATCAACACTATTTAAGACAATTTCTAGATTTCTGGTTGGAATTGGGCCTTCCATCGAGAAAAATGCAGTAGTACGCAAGCAAGGAGCATGTACACAAATATCGGGAGGTTTTGATGAGGCCGAAGGCCGGCCCTAGGATGCAGCATTGGCCCGCCAAACACACTGACTCGCACAAACCGATGACTATTTGGGCCTTGCGCTGCTAAGAGGGGGGGGCGGGAGCGGGGCTTTTTCGTCGTTAGTGAGCGTTCTTCCGCGTTCTTTGTTTTTTTTTTTTTTTTTTTTTTTTTTTTTTTTTTTTTTATTCACATTTATGTCTCTTGCAAGCGTTAATAGCAATTTTGATTCGACTGTGTTTAGCACGTTGCGCGTACGCGTGCGGCACTGTGGCGCACGACGGAGCTTGGTTTAGCAATTGTTCGCATTTTTCGTATTCTCAACTCGTTCGCACTATTTTCGGAGCGCAACAAGTACATGTAGTCACTGATAATTTCTCGATACTAAAGGTGATTTCTGAAAAAAAAAAAACATGACACAAAATCTATTAAGAGATCTTGATCAACAGCGCGCGTGTCCTGCAGAATATTAAGTGCGGGCTGAAGGCAGTACACAGGGTAGTGGATATCGTAAGTTTTCTGCTACGTCCCGCTTCTGAGAACAATACATAGCAACGGGCGCATGTTTGCGAGGATAGCGACAGGTGTTCTTCGATGGCGCTACGTCCTAAGGTGACTGGGTGTGGCTGCCAGACCTTACATAGAGCTCACGCTCGCTGATCATAAATGTCGCGCAATCCCATGGTAGTAATTTGCGCGAAGAATTACTCGATCGCCTCAGTGTCTTCAGAGCTTTCAATCCTGCCGCTCATATCTGTATATACTGGTGACCGCTGCGTGGAATTATTGCGCCTAAATGTTTCAAGTATTTGATTATATCCAAGTACGAGTTCGAAGAATATACCAGTTGACTCTCAGTCTAGTCAGTTTGAGTCCTACTCATTGGAGTATTGGGGCTTGAGACTAGCGAGGATAACTTGTGAATAGTGTACTAGTAGGTTCGAGCGAGCACACAGTCAAATAAAATCTATGTACGCGAAGCAAGTCTGTAGAATAAATTCGGAGTTCGTAGCGTAGTGATTGTAAAGGACAGGCACAAAGCGGCATCTGCTGGCATTTCAGTGTTTCGTTCTGCCTTTCACAAAGCGGAAGGTTACTGGTTCTGGAAGACATGTAAGTCTAGTAGTGAATTTTTCCTCCACGTACGGGGGACGCGTCGATCAAGAGCGTGTCATCAGTAGAGGTAATCTTTTACGGTATATCATTAGGAGGCTTTAATAAGTCTTCTTTGAATATCTGGACCTGGAAAGAGCCTCTTCGCGACTCGGTGATCGCATCAATTAGCGAGAATACTATCTTGTCATGTACATAATTGACAGATGCATTACGCATAGATACTTTGGGCAAGTAATTGCTCGAGATTGGTGAAATGGAATAGTTCGATTAGGAAGAATTGTTGACGATTTGGTCTATCAAACTTTTAGGCAATGAACAGTCAGCAGGCCTCACCAATTCGATGTGGGGCAGTGATAAGTGCTCGGACCTGTCAGCTGTTTTTCACCAACGAGCCTGACTATGGGGCAGATGTTAAACTTCGAGACCATCTCGCGAATCACAAGTGACGCAGCTAAATCAATGTGAGTCAATCACCTTGAAACAAGCAAAACAAACTAAAGCGCCGGCGCTGCTGCCGCTTAGTGCTTGCGTTGCGGCGCGAGCGGCAGTTCTTGCGATTCGCGCGACAGTCGGGAAGTTTAACCATTGCCTGGATTAACTACTCATTGGAACCCTCGTGCAATTCTAGGTAATAGACGTCGGTGTGGCGCGCTTGAAATGACAACACCGTGTACTTTATTCTCTATTCTATAAAGCATCTAAGTGACACATATCAAAGGAAGCGATTACGATAAAGGGGAGCGCATCGGGGAAGCATATGCACCACACGAAGCAGTTACTTGGCTGCCAAGGAAGCGAGGTGTAGGCGCTTTCACGACGAAAGGTGCGCTGGTTGCTGAGCAGGACTTCGAAAGCGCTCCGCCCCAAAGCGATCCGCCCACTAGTTTAGTTGGTGATTTGGACGAGCTGTGTTGCCAGCAGCGGCACAACTGGAGCAACTCGACTCCAGCATGCATGGTTTGGCATGGTGCCACCAAACGCGTTGCGGGCAACTCGTCATACGTCCGCTTCTTAGCCGTAGCCCGTCCATGAGCGAAATACGGCAAGACAAGAGGTCCCGTTTTTCGTTTCCTTGACGAATTTCTCTGCTTTTTTCGGCACACGTAGTATTGACCACCCCACTTCCCCTTTAAACCCCTTCAGAGCCTATCGTAATCGACTCCTCGAAACAAAAAAAACAAGACAGACGTTTCTTTTTGCAGCGTGCACGAATTCGAACATAAACCACTGAGTGCATCTGCGTTCTTGGTATTCATGGCTCTCAGAGTATATCACAAACCCTCCAAGCTGGGATGCTCCCAGCTCGGAGGCGGGTGTCAAATTTCAGCAAAAAAATTGCTGCATGTTATAGTGTTCGTGGCAGAGATGCAGCTTCAACCGTCCCGCTAATGTTTTTTGTGAATCACATAGGAATTTAGTAGGAACGTCCTCGTCCACCTCCCATCCGTGTGAATATGAATCGCGTTTATTTGATTAGAAGGTTTTTAAAGTACACTTGATAATCGTGGTGCGAAGTAAAGGTAAATAGCGTAGGCGGCACGTGCCATTCCTTCCGGTTTAATGTAGGCGTGATTTCAAATAACAGTCGTAGAAGCATTTGGAAGCGGGTCTAGCCTAGTTTTGAACTATCGGCAACTTTTGCTGAGGAAACTTATAGAGATCGAAAGTCTACAAGTTTGATGCTCTTCACCCAAATACCTTCATTGATTCGGTAGTCAATGGACATTTTATAAAGCTTAAACCTACGTTGATCGAGCAATATTTTAGAACTAGGCAACTTTTATGATCCTGCCTAATCAAGCAAACCGACTATGAGGATAAAAGATAAGGGGGCTCCTCGAATGGGAGAAGCCCTCTTCTCAAAAGTTGTCCAGTGGAGCTGCTGCAATTCCGACAGTTTCTCATTGCTTAGGATCGATTTCAAAACTCTAATGGACTTTATGGATTAGACTTATTTCAAGGCCAGAACAGCAATAATTCCACCCGCCTCTCCATCGCCGATTTTCGATGAAAAGGAAGCAGATATCGGATAGCAGTTGCACAATTTTCCGCTGCTGCTTCCACCCTTGCTCGCTAGCGAGAATCATAAGTCGCGCGCCAGTCGTCTTTTTCGGAAATGGTACATTTTGTGGGAGCGTTGGCTAGTTTTATTGGTGGAACGTTCATACTTTACGGAAGTGCCTTTGCTGTGTAGTTCCTATGAGCGGAGTTTTTGTTCAGCATTCGCTTTATCATCATACTCCCGCAAAAGGCCCTTAAAATGTGATTCATTGCCTTTGGTGGATTGCCTTTAATGGGATCTGTTTTGCGGCACGGATCCGACTGAATGGCTTTTTATTGCCATTCAAATATTTCCTTTGGACGAGGAATAGTTCTATTCAAGGACGAGTATTTGGCGAGCAGAGTTCGAAGAGCCTTTCAATCAGAGCCTGACAGTTACCTTTGCGTTGTCGTGGCCTATTGAAAAATCAAGTGAAATCATCGAAGTCGAAAGATTCTAGACCAGTTGCTGATGGCTCATATGAGTGGCCCTTGTGCCACACTTTTCCATAGTATCGTAAAACTCGCTGCGAAAGGAATCGTGTAAGGAAATTCGTACTCCTTACCCACAGACGCATCAGAGTGGTCGCAAATTGCCATGCTGTTTTCAAAAGGAACAAATCTTCATAACCCGTACTTTGTGAACTTTGCAAATACTGGTGGGCCCAGGGCTTGAGCAAAGTACGTGGTAGGGCCGGGCGGTTAAATTGTAGTCGACGACTGTGGGAATTAAATTCAAGCTTCTGACTTCAGAGGCCGAGTCAACACGTTCAGCGCTAAGATTAGGCCTGACTAGAAGAGTCAAATGTTCCTACATAAGTGAGGTGGCCAAAAAGGTTTATTAGTGACGGCATCCCAGGACAAATTGAAGTCTCCTTGCCGAAAGCTTGTGACAGTTCTGCGGCGGGAAATCGAGCATCTCATAGTTTTCAGTATGTTAGATTTTTTACCAGTAGAAACGTACGTCTTTCGATTTCTTCGTTCTTGTTATGGAAAATGGAAGAGAGCCAAGGGGAAAATGAAGATGCAACCATGCACGATTTCTTCAAAAACCATCCGTTTTCTGCCGAGGGATTGCTGTGAAATTATTCGCCTCCTTGCCTTACGTATCCCTAGGTATGGCCTAACACTGTGTTCATGTACTTCTCTAGCTCTTTGTCCGTGATATGTACTATTAAAATAAAGGCACTGCCCATCACACACCGTACGGCACCAGTGAAAGCTTCAAAGGTTAATCCTAGTCATATTTGTTGAGGATTTTGGGTGCTTATTCAGGTACAGCAAGGATTTAAGGGATATCAAAGACATGTGGTGCATGACTCTGGCTTATTTGGTCTAATATCGAGCAGTTTTTGTTTATAAGCCCATGACTTGAACAATTTGCCACAGAACTCCTTAGACTTGATTTTCATTCTATGGTCTTATCAATTTTGAGATCGTTTTCGGGAACTAGTGAAATGGGTAAGTCTTCCTGGGAAAATCTTCATGGCATGCTGAGAAAATCCAAGTTGATCAGTAGCAGGAACATTTTTAGCGAATGTCGTGCGCACACTAAATTCGATTCGTTAGTGGTTGACTTGAAGTTAAAATTGACTTCAGAAGCTGTTCAGTGAGGTTATCTATGAGATATAGCTGATTTATGCAGCTTATTGGGTTACACAACCTTTTTTGTTGGTAAAATCAGTTGAATATACGTCACTAAGTCAGAGGTAGTTATCGAGATAAGTACAAATTGGGGAGAACGAAAACGTTAAAAATGAGTTTGATTCAGAGGAGGTCTCCAAAGTACTCCCAGAAATGCGAGGCGCCTTCTTAAACCAGCGCATAGGTTCTAGTCAGGTAGTGCCTAATCCTTAGATTTACTTGAAAGCTTGCTTCCCATACAGAGCTGATACGTGTCTATGATTCCACTATGTTACTGAGCCATTCCGTGAATAGAATGGGTTGTTCAAAATAGGAAAAGAGATACCGTCCTCGAAGCTGGAAAGTGCATGAAAAGAGAGACTTGGGGCCTTGCCTCTTATGCACATACCTGCAGCTGCTATTCTTTAGGCAAAACGGTCTACATTGTGGGCTGTCTGCGTTTCGCTCGGTACTATGCTCTCTCTTCTGCTCCTCTCCTCAAGGCCTGCTTTCAGACATAATATTGTCCACTTCACAGGAGGATGTCCATACCTTACGGAGTTTTGGCTTACTTGTTAATTTTCTCTGGCGGTCCTCGTCCACTTATGTTTTCTCTTATTGAGCGAAAAAAGCACATTTTTTTGATCGCTTGCACCTTTAAACCAAGCCGAGTCTAAAAAACATCGGGTAAAAAACAAGGATACACGATTCGGCAAGAACTTTACGACTCTTTTGAGTAGCCGTCTGCAGTCGGATTTGAAGTGAAATCGGGCGTAAATAAGCGAATGCACAACTCCTTCACACAGCTGCTTTTTCACTATATAGAACTCTACGACGGGCTTGGTCTAGCGGCTAGAGTTGTATAACAACGGATTAGCCTTGTTCGCATTCCAAATTCAGTCAGATCATCAGGCGAGCAAGGTTAGTCTGTTGCTAGACCTCAATCTACTTCTTCAGTCCACAGTTGGACGTTGTTACAGCTATCACAACGGACTCAAATTCTTTGCCTATAAGACGCTGTCACTGTGGTACTTGCACAAGAGAGTTCGTTTAGGTCGTTCTGTGATTGAAAACATGAGGGGAACGGATTGAAATGTCTGGCAACGAACAAAGGGACAGCGTATTTATTCAGGAAGAAGCTGAGTCGTTATGAAACTAAAAACTTCAAATTCATGAGGGGTTCAACCGTGAGTCGAGCGGATTTTAAACGCGTTCTAGGACCCTCAACAGCGGTGTGGGGGCGGATGGAGGTGAAGGAAGGGCGAAAGCATATTGTCGAAGGAACTGGCAGGTGGCTCTTAATCGTATACCTTTCCTTCCCGCTCCTCCCTAAAGTGTCCCCAAAATCATAAGGAAACCCGTCCAAAACGACCCTCTCTCCCACAGCCAGTGCCCCTTCTAATCCCTACAAATACGATCCTCTTCGAAATTAGATAAAATTCTCATCTCAAAATAGACCCCTTCAAAAAATCACCACTTCAACCATTTCCATTCGGCTTGACCAGAGGGACGGTTTATTCCCGCTTGAGATGCCTACGATGTAGATCTTATTCGAACATTTGATGCACCCGAAGGCAGTCGATCAGTTCTGAATAACACGGGTATATTTGTAAGCAAGAGTAAACCCAGAAGTCTTTTGAAATGCTCTGTACTTGAACTGCTTTGAAAATACTGACAGAAATCTCATGAGAAGAATGAGAAAAGTGTGAAAAAGCATGGGTTCGAAATGGTGAAAAAAGCATCCATGCATAATGAATCTGGTGTGAGTACGTTTTGAAAACCACTGGAGCTTGATTACCTAAATCTACCCCGCTGTAGGCTTGATTTGAGTTGCACTTTTTTGCTTTCAATTTTTGTCCCGACAGCTTTCAAGGAGGGGCGTATGCATAGATGTGTCTTGAGTCTTAAGTAGTAGTGGAGGAGGTGGGGGGGGGGGGGGGGATTTCGCAATCATAATATCATTTCCAGACAAATACCTCAACAGTGATTGTGAACTTGCTTTATAATTGATTGGTTCCCTCTCCCTCTCCCCCACCTCCCCCTCCGCCTGTCGTCCAGCTGCCACTGTAGCACTATGTGAAGTGGCGGAGAGTGTGAGAATGAGAATATTTCATCACGAAACTGTAGAACTTCAAACATTAGAACGCTCATTATGGAAGACTTCAGAAGAACTTCCCAGTAAACAGAGAAGTCTGTGAAAATCGGAAAACCTTCATCGTTCCTCCAGTTGAAGAAAAGAAGCATAATGCTAGTGAAAGCTGAGCTGGATAGGCTGGAATTCTTATGCATGGGTGTTCTCTCACGTTATCCTATTACTCAGATTTTCCATTAGCGCCAAGAAGAATGCCAATCATCTCGTGGGGCTTGCTTTTCGCAGTCTTCCGCCAATTGTTTTTCGCTTCATCGAACAGCAAAGCGGAGACGATACCATTGCCAACATTTACTGAGATTCTTCGTCAGTCGGATTGCAACTTAGGTCTGAGAAGTTCGTTTAAGTTCTCGGGAATTTTCTATACTTCGGTGATGATAGACAGACAGGAGTCAGGTCTGAGGGAAGAATTAATTATGAGTCGCCATAAATC
>MU882819.1:0-19723 GCA_036418205.1 Ostertagia ostertagi
TTATTACGACAAGGAAGATCTCGGCACGAAACCTTTTAGCGTTATCAGCTCAACGTAAAAAATATTTCAACACTTGCTTCCTATCGTCGAAAAGAGGTGGGATGTGATGTTGAATGTTCCACAGTAATTGATGTGATGTTGAATGTTCCACAATCACTAAATCAAGCTTGCTGCTCTTACAGGGGGTATGTACAAGCGTTTGGCCGACTGGAAGCTATAGGAATTGGCCCCGACCATTAGAGAGAGCGTTAGGCTCTATTCTGAAAAGTTGACTGCAGATTCCATCTTCACCTATGAGCGACTTTAGAAGGTCGGTAGAACCGTCATCGCTGCTCTCTAGCTCTTTTGAACCTGCAAGAGCGATTGAGAGCCTATCCCTGCTATTGCTGAAAATGTTCCAAGAATGAAAATGTTCCGAGAAGGAAACATGCTTCATAAAGAGAAGTAGTTTGTCATTACGATCACAACATCATGTCACATTGACTTCTGGGCATTTATAAGAATCCCAGTTTGGTAGCGGGTAACGCTATCACTACTGTCACTCGAATGACTCTAGCACTTGGTGGAATGGCCGAGAACACGCTGGGTAGCTGCCTTAAAGGCAAACCCTGGGATTGGCCCGACTAGTAGGAGGGATTCCAGGGGGGGATTGTAAGTGGATCACTCCAGCTTCGTCGCAAAAACTGCGCGGTTAGGGCGCTAATCCTTACGGGCCCGCAACCATCGACTCCCTTCCAACGCATTCCACGAGAGGTGGTGAGATCAGCGTGCATTGATGAGAGATCAGCGTGCTCTCTCAAACGACGTGCTCTCTCGCGTATTTTGTCTTCTTTGACCGCCCTTTCTCGCGTTCGTACCACATCCGCCACCCTACTGAAGGTTAAGGCCTTAATTGCAAAACGGCGGTTCCAAGGCATTTCTCATTGCTTTCCTTTTTACTTTCAGGTCTCTCCGTCAGCTACCGCTATGCACTACACCCTGGAACAGCGCTGATAAGTGTGCCTTTTAACCCTTTCGGCCCTGGCGGTGGCAATTGCCACCACCAAATTCAAACGCTTGCATTTCCGCTGAAACAGCATGGTTTTTCTAATCCTGCTAGAGTTGCTTCAGTCAACCTTCCCCTTCCTAATTATGAGCTTAACCGGCCATTTCATTGTTTATTGCTGTTAGTATTGCAAGTATTTGTGTACAAGTGCAACAGTGAATGGGCGCTGACCCCCGCAACCGGCCAAAGCGTAAGTAACTTCAGGATAGATAACCCACTCATAGAGGAAACACCAACCGCCAGTAAGTGTGACTTCTGTCTGAGATACTTGAAAGATGAGATGCGCATCGGCTAAATACAACTATGGTAATAATAAATATTAGTGCATGAATCCATAAACTTTTTCGGCAGGCAAACATGAACCTTGTCGGAATGAAGTTCGACATGGGAGCTGGTAAAAAACCGGAGAAGGTTTGGGGCCCAAGATTTTCAAATGCGGGTGCTGCGATTTTCATCGTGTTCGTTGTTTTCGCGATCGAATAGCTTCCAGAATTTCGCTCATTAGGAGTGATTACTGCGGATATAATGCTCTAAACCAAGTAATAAACAATAGCTAGCAGAAAAAGTTTCGCGGCACACGGGGGAATAAACTTCAAAGGTCCAAAAGAAAGGGTTACCAGGAGATTCCAGTCACACAAGAGTGAATAACGAAGGTCCAGAAGGGGAAATGAGGCTAAGTGAAGAGCCAATGTGCGGACGCACAGAGGGTTACCGGGCCAAAGTAACGCAGTTCGCTTGAATATGCCCCTCGAGCGCCTAACTTAACCACGGCCTTTAGTTGGTGCTATTGGCCGGAACGCCCAAACCAGCTATCTAATCACTCACGCCGGCGAGAGGTCTTGTAGCGGCGAGTGACTAGAAAGCAGGGACACAGCTTTACCGTCGAAGAGGGCACAACACTGAGAGTCGGATCAATGAGATAATCAACGAGCGAGGAAGGTCGCATTTTTCTCGTATGGGCCGTTTCTTATGGTTCTTCTTTCACATATCACTGCTACCAACTAGACCCACACGCTCTTACACTTATTTTCAAGGAAGTTACAGGTTTTTAAACATACTTGAAAATCCTTTCAATATTGACTACGTGAAGTGGTTCGCCATACGATGCAACCCATCAAAGACCTCATGATATATGCAGAGCACAGAACTAATTTCCTTATGTTAATCTTAGCATGAGTGTGAGGTTATGCATGATGAGAAATTGCCTTATATATAACCCACCACCTAATGAGTTAAGTCGTGGAGGAAGAGACAAGAAACACAAGACCCGTTAAAAGACTGATGCAGGCGCCAACTACTCTAAATGGTAAAATTGTGAGCGAAAAGATCCCAGTGAGATAAGACTAAAGCGCGAATAAAGAAAGACAAAGTTAAACGCACTAACAATTTAGGAGTGACAACGAGAAAGTGCTAAGCGATGCGTAAAGACAGTAAATTGAAACCTGGAGTGGTTTAAATAAAGATAACGGCCATTAAGCAGCGAACATGGATCACCGCAAAACTTATGTCCGAAGGAGGGCCCATTGGTCGAGCTCAATTACTTATTTTACGGTTTGCGTCTTGAATGAATTTTTGGCGGCGAAGTCCGTTCCTCCACGTGATGCCACTTTGTTGGGAGCTGAGCCCGATCGCGGACATTCGAATGCAGGCGGAAACCCTTGTGACAGACCGGCCTACAAACAACCACGTCACATCAGCAATGTCAATGTCGTCAATGAATCTTAAGATAATGCTACGGCTTCCGCGGGAACCGACGCGCACTCGCAAAGCCCGAGCGTGACAAAATACGCGAGGCTTCGGTGAGGAAAGGGGGGACGGCACCAGGGCGACTGGCTATCAGAAAACCCCTGCAACGTATACGATGACGCCGCGAGCTGCAACAATAAAAATGTTGGCCGCGCTGACGCCCTCTGCAGAAGCTGGTGCGAAGCTAGGAGGGAAACGCAGATCAGAACTTTTTACCGTTTACTGTTGGCTCGTGCAGTGGGGAAACGAGGTGGTCCTCCTCCATATCAAAGGACCTGCCGCTGTTTCAAAACCGTTCTTTGTGGCAGTCCCAGACTGGCAGAATGTCGGTGTGGTCGTCTCTGAACGTTTCCGTGACTCGATTGTCAGCGTCGAACGTTACGATGACCGCTTAATGAAGATCGTTGTCGCTTTTGAGCAACGTCAATACCACTTCTTCTCTGCGTACGCTCCGCAGACAGGCTGCTCCGAACACGCCAAGGACCAGTTCTGGGCCTTGCTGGATGACAAAACAGCTGATGTACCATCGCAGGATGCCCTAATTGTTGCCGGTGACCTAAATGGTCACGTGGGGGCTACGAAAGATGGTTACAGCTGTCATGGCGGATTTGGGTATGGGTCACGAAACGCCGATGGCGAGCGAATTCTTGAGTATGCAAACTCGCACAATCTCACCATCGTGAACACAAACTATCGCAAACGTGACTCCCACCTCATCACGTTCTACAGTGGGGATACCAGAACGCAAATTGACTTTTTCCTCATCAGGCAGCGTGATCGACAGTGCCATGAGAGACAGTCGCCACTCAACATCGACCGCTGATCGGCAAACTGAGGATCACACCTCCGAAAGTAGGAGTCTGTCCTGTTCTCTCGCATTCGGTTATTGACAGTACGACTGTCGACGAAACGTGGGAAAGTGCCACCGAAGCGATAGTCCGTGTTGCTCGCTCCGAGCTTGGCATTACAAAGCCTGGGCGGCGGAAAATCGACAAGCAGACATGGCTGTGGACCGACACTGTCAAGAAAAAGTACGAGAGAAGAAAAGATCTATCATACGTTTCAACGACAAAACAGCCGAGAACTGGGAGAACTACCAGAAGGCGAAGAAGGCTGCAAAGAAAGCCGTGGCTATCGTCAAAGCTGCTCACTTCGCCAGCGTTAGCGAGAAACTCGAGACGCGCGATGGCGAACGATATGTCTACAGACTAGCCAAAGCTCGCCATCGCCAAACCGAGGATGTCGAGAAGTTTTTCGGCATTAATGACGAGAACGGGCGGCTCCTAATGGACCGCAAGAGGGCAGTAAAGCGATGGCACGACTACTTCGAGAAAATCTCGACAGTAGAATTCTCACATCCGCCAATCCCTTCTGCTCCTCCGTCTACGGCCCTGTCTCGAAGATAACTGTGGAAGAAACTGAAGCGGCGCTGAAGAAGATGAAGACAGGTAAAGCAACGGGTCCCGACGACTTGGCAGCCGATCTGTGGAAGTCACAGTGCTGGAATCCTGCAGAGTGGTTGACGAAGTTCTTCAACCAAGTCGTTGCAGAAAAGAAAGTGCCTGAGAGTTGGCAACAGAGCACGACGATTCCCATCTGGAAGAAGAAGGGCAGTCCTGCAGACTGCACGAGCTACCGTCCAATTCGTCTGCTCTCCCACAGCATGAAGATATTTGAGCGAATTGTAGATCGTCGTATTCGTGACATAGTGCAGCTCACCACGAACCAGTGTGGATTTGTAAGCGGCTGCAGCACCATCGATGCCATACATGCCGCTCGCCTTCTGCTAGAAAAACACCGCGAGAAACAAAGCCCTGCATTTTGCCTTCCTAGACCGGAAAAGGCTTTCGATCGCGTTCCGCGTGACTGTAATATGGTACGCTTCGAGACAACGTGGCGTCCCCGAAGAACTTATTAAAGGAATCTTCCACGGAAAAGCTCCGCCCTCATTACCACAGAAAACGATACCTTAAAGGAATCTTCCACGGAAAGAGTGATCATTTTGTCTTGTGTGTAGGATTAGTATTATCGAAACTAACGCTTATGTTCCGTTCTTTTTGCTATGCTCATGAGGCTAGGGGCCTAAGGTATCGTTTTTCTGTGGTAATGGAGGCGGAGCTTTTTCCGTGGAAGATTCCTTTAAGTGGGCTCGCATGCTGTACTCGAGCCCAGAGAGCCGAGTGTAAACGTCAGCAATCATCTCAATGGAATTCCCCATCTCTGTCGGGGCTCTGCACTATCCCCACTCCTTTTCGTTGTCGTCATGGATGCCATCTCACGAGATCTTCAGAAACCGGCTCCATGGACGCTTCTCTATGCCGATGACGTGATGCTCGCCTGCGAAGACAAAAACTCACTCGAGCAGCAAGTGCAAGCTTGGGCCGATCGCCTAGCGATGTTCGGACTCAGGTTGAATGTCAAAAAGACCGAGTACTTGACAACCGACTTGAGCGAACACAGTTCTGTAAGAATAAAGGGCACAGAGCTATCATGTCATTTGATGGTAGTATTGGTAGTATATGTACTGAAGTGAATTGAGTGCTGCGTGGTCTAAGTGGCGTTCTATGACGGGTGTTCTCTGCGACAAGAAAGATTCCAGAACGCCTGAAATCGAAGATCTATAGGAACCGTCATAAGACCAGGTGGCAATGTACGGCGCTGAGTGCTGGCCCACGACTAAGGAAATGAAGCCCGCCTCGGTGTAATGGAGACGAAGATGCTGCGCTGGACGGCTGGTGTCACGCGATTAGATCGCATTTGTAATGATACCATACGCGCTTTGGTGTAGCTCCTATTGCTGATAAAATGCGCGAAGCTCGTCTTCGATGGTATGGTCACGTGCTTCGCGGAAATGATGACAACGTGATGACAAGTGTAAGATGGGCCTCAACATGGACGTGCCCGGAAAGCGGCCTAAGGGACGCCCAAAGCAGCGCTGGCTTGATACATTGCATATGGACTTAAAGTTAGCTGGTATCCATCCCGATCAGGCATTCAATCGGGAAAAGTGGCGTCAACACATAGAAAAGCGGACCCTGCTATCAAGCGGGACAAACGCTAAAGAAGAAGAAAAGAAGAAGGAGCTTTTGAATGAATTTTGAAAGCCTGGAAAATGTAGTGTTGTCATCATTTCAGGTAATTGTTTTACCGTAACGACGTGAAATGTCAACGTCATAGGAAGGAATGGAGTCAACTGAGCTTGAAAGTACCTCTTGAAAGCTCTGCCAAGTGATGTTATCAACGCATAGACAATCCAGTATTCCATCCAGAATCTAGCGCCTTCCAGGTGTCCATCATCAAGAACCACAATGGTACATACTGCAGGGAATCCCAACACCTTGAATGTATCGAGAAAAATTTAAGAGTTGAATTCAGAAAAATTTAACTATACACGGAGAAAGAAAATCAGGTCAATGGGACCAGGCTTATAAAGTTTGGTTCCAGTATGTCCACTGAGCAATTTGCTTTGTTACGTGACTCATTTGCGCAGTTATTGTACGAGCGGCACTATAGGGGTTACATGGAAGGTCGATCCACAGTAAAACCAATTCCTTCTGCCATTCTATTAGAATATTCGAAACTGTGATTCAAAATATTTCCTTGAGTTTCACAAGTATGTACCTGTTTTGAAACCGATCCACCTACTGAGCTTATCGCTCCACTACACTGGTTGTTATATGATGGTCTTTCGGCAATGATGACATGGTAGTCAAAAATAAATAACGCACATGATACCTTTGCGGAAACAATAAAAAGCTAGAAATGGCCACTAATGAAAGAGTTCTTGTCATAATCCCAGAGCCTAAAGCACATCACGGTGCTTTGAGAGCATTGGATACTCAAACTGCCTAGACCTGATGTGTACATTGACTAAAGTTTAAAACTCGTTTTAATTCAGATTGTTTGAAGTCACCGAAAAGGTGGACAGTGTAAGACAAGCTGAATGATGAAAACAAGGATGTAGTGAGGCATGTTACCATATGAAAGAATGTGAATAGAAATGCTCAAGCATGAAGCGTAGGTGCCAAGAATCAATCGAGGGAGAATATAAAAGAAACGGCGGGGTGAAACACGCAGTACTTGCGTTTTTAAGAAGGGCGTGGCATTGCAAAAGAGTGGAAGGCGTGAATGCATAGCAATCCCGAAAATCTCCGGAACGGTGAACAATGCAACATCCCGATCTCATTGTTCACCGCTTTCATCTCATATCTCATAAATAGCCACATTCTTTTTACGGACCACTACTGAATGTATGACAACGAGCGGATTTTGACGAAGAATAGCAAGGAAAACAACGAAGCATATTCCATAGAATAAGTGTTCTCTTCGAATTCCTGCTATCCGCTCCAGCTCTTTCCACCTGAAAAGACCTTGGCTAAAATTTTAACGGATCTCTACATAGGTTTGTCACAAAACAGTCCTGTGGAATTGATATTTGCAGAACCAGATACAAAATAATGCTCACGTTCTGTAGTGTTCGCTTCGACGGTCATATAAGAAATTGCAAACGACAATATTAATTTTTTCCCATGTGACATCATTCCAGCTGTTGATGAGGCGTACTTTTACTTGCTCTTGAGCTACAATGTATTACAGCATTCATTTACACGCACTCCACCATCTTTTGAAGGCACGAGTCGGGATTGAAATGATGCGTTATTATGTTTGAAAATTAGTCGAGGAATGCAATTAGGAACATTAATGGAGAAAGAAAGCAAATAGCACTATATAATATACTACAGAGTGGGCCAAAATTATGATAACAGTGCGTGCGCGCGCTCATGTCCACTTTTTTAAAAGTCGCTCAATTTTATCTCCTTTTCTGGGCATAGTGTCTTCTTTTTATTAAAATCAAATATCATGCAGTTCTCAAAACTAGTGAAATAACTACATCACTTACGTCAGTCCTCAAATTGAACTCACTAGGGCTCTGGCACGTTACATCTAGCGGCAGTCTAACGTATCAGGGAAGCTCTTATGGGCAACAGTTCAACTCTTCAATAAGTTTGGAACCACCACAGATGGAAAATTCGGAGACTCGAAAGTTACAGTTACCACCAGGACAATTATCAGATGCAGAAACTAGCTCCCCTTGTCGACTTTCGTACACCCAAAATGAAAAAATTGATGTGAAAACCCAGCCAGACACTCTAAAGACTCCACATCTGTAGTGGATAGAAAGCCACTCGAGTAGTCTACTTGGGACTTTTTACAGGACCGAGCACTCAAGAATAAGGCAAAATTTCGGTAGGGATTTTTCGAGATCATCGCTTGTTACACAGGAACCTCTACCTAATACATATCTCTAGGTTCCCTGTACGGTATATCCTCGAGGCAAGTGCAAACGAAACCGTGAAGAATTTGGATCCACTGAAGAGTACTCAGTAGAAAGCTCGAAAACATTCTGGGACGCCTTGAGTTGCGTGCCACCGCACGCGCCATCCCCTTTCATCTGAAGGCTCGTGTAAACGGGGCAGGTGGCAGATCTCAATTCTATTCTGGAATTACTTTGAGATAAGAGTTACAAATACTTCCCTGAAGTTGGTTTGTTCCATCAAGCTACTACTGCGTTTGTGACGAGATCATGTCCTTGTCCTCATAATTTTGAGCCACCCTGTAAATTTCCCTAATGCGGGCAACCGTGGTATGACGAAGAGACACAGCGCTGCGAGGAGAGGGAGAACGCGAGATAGTACGTCGTACGCGAGAGGCGCAGAGACCACGTATGCCGTGGTTGATAAGGATGGCAGCACGGCAGCACACAAGGCAAGGCCTTAGCGCCGTTGCCTCGCACTTTTGAGTCGCGACAGTGTCGTGCCTCCTGCCCTTAGGGACCCTCTTTCTCGCTCTAGGAGGGAATGGCTTGGGACCTAGTACCGACTCGTGGCTTGATTAGAGTGAATGTCAGGGCGCTATTGCTATATACGGAGGCATCCTCGAGAACTAAGCCCAATAGGGGCAGGAGCTCCGAGGAAAGTGAAAGTGACTCGCACACCCTGGAGGCTTCCCGCCCCCGCCTACGGCCTAGTACCGTTTTGATAACAAAGACATAGTACATGTTTTACGCGGTGTTAAATGCATTGTCATCATAATGCCCGTATATTGCGCCAATATAAACTTTCTCTTAACATTCTCTAAGTCAGGTGTGGAACAGATTTGTGACAAGCAGTGGTATTATCTCCGTGTACAAGAATGCAACCAGTCTAGTCAGGGACGCATGAGCTTTGTGGTTTGTTATGTCACATCTCCAGGCCATTCTTGCTTGCGTACTTTCAATTTCGTGACAAGAAGCCGACATTCAACATTTTCCTATTGTTATTTCAGGTGGTGTCTAGTTTGCGCCACTTCTTTGAATCCCACACAAGCACTTTATTGAGCCGTTTAGCCATTCATGCAGCCATGTTAACTTGAAGGAATCTTCCGCGGAAAAAGCATCTGTGGTTACTTATAAACCAATCATGCCCGTTCCAACTATTTTCTTCAAGTGAAAAATTAAAAAAGGAAGTGTCATAATTGCCAGGCTTCGATTTACGAAGTTCCACCAAGTTACAGACCGATGAAGGCCAGACGCATCAGTTGCGTTGCGATATATCTTCCTACTCCCCCCAAATATCAGAATGAGCAGTCTGATTCATTCAGGAAATCACGGCCTAAAAGAAAACCTTGCTCTAGGATGCCATCGGTGAGATATGAATACCACCTGCGCTCCTTCGTTAAAGTCAAGCCCTACCAGTCAACCTGCTTCATGGTCACCACACAGGATGCCTCAATTACGCAATTCATAGTTTCCGCCTTGTGAAGAAGTGTTGAAGATTGGCTTAACGCTTCCTTGGCCCAGACGTGATAAAAGCGCAATACATTGGAGTATTCTCAACGTATGGGCTGTGAGAAGTAAGGTTATTACGGCAGATAAATGTTGACAGCACGTACTTGCAAGCACAACAAGAGCAAGTGGCTGGATCGATTGGAAAGGCTTGGAAATTTAACAAGTCCAGCAAACAGTTATACTATCCGTTCGGTGGGTGAATCAACGGCTAACGCTGACGGAAAAACAGCTGCAACCATCCTTAAAACGAAGCAACGCGAGATTCTGAAGCTTAGTTGAGAAATCAGATCATTAGATCAACCATACAGCGTTCTCCATAACATTGCCTAATGGAAAGGACTCGAGGGAAATGGCAGTTGCTCACGCGCCTGAAGTATCTCCTTTCCTGTTCATGGCTTACCATTGGCCCCATTTCTAGTAAAAAGAAGATCAATCACGTTGTTTTAAAGCATTGCAACCATAATGCCTCCGTATCTTGCGATATCGCCTCGACGTTGCGATGTCGCCTCGATGTTGTAAGATATGGGTCTGAAGGAAGTGAAATTGAGATTGCGAATGATTTTTGCTCCCTACATTGAGAAGTAGTCGGAACCATATATCAACTCTATGATATGTCTTCAATAAAGTATCCTTTATTCTGGTTTACTGAGAAATTGGCTCTGGCAGCAGTCGTAGCAAGATATTTTGAACTTTTTGCTTGTTTCTGACTGCTGACGGTCTTCCTTTCAGATAAAAATTGTTTGCGAACTTTGAGAAATAATTGTGCAGTAACGTCAAGAAAAGATTTACTTGAATCGGACGTTGAGGATATTGCAGCACGAAGTCTTTCCATAAATGATGGTGTCCTTTCCACTGGTGAGTCCGCAGAATACTGAAAATACTTCAATGGATTGAAATGGAATTTGTTCTAGGTACCAAAAAAGTGTTTTGAGGCACAATGAATGTGCACTCGTTCTAGTCTGCAAATTCTTGATTGTTTAACAGACTGGAGACACCTCATGCATTACACCAGGGAAAGCCATACAGGCAGCGGTCATGATGACTAGAGGCGTTTGGAATTGGACAGGTCATCAGAGGAGAGGCGTTGAGCTGCAGTCCAACCACACGAGGATTCCGCAGGCCGCGGATTTACTGCTACCGTGACCCACGTTTGTATTGGAGCACGTTGTTGTACCAGAGTAAGGGTGACAACGTCTTCCAAGCCAGGTAAGCATCAGTCCGCTCATTCTTGTTTCATTGAGAGGCGTTTAGAATTGGACAGGTCATCAGAGGAGAGGCGTTGAGCTGCAGTCCAACCACACGAGTAAGATTCCGCAGGCCGCGGATTTACTGCTACCGTGACCCACGTTTGTATTGGAGCACGTTGTTGTACCAGAGTAAGGGTGACAACGTCTTCCAAGCCAGGTAAGCATCAGTCGCTCATTCTTGTTTCATTCGCTTCGTAATTTGTATCAGTTTAGCTCTGAGCACATCACATGGTGAGGATCGATGAGATTGGAGAACCTGCAGGATTTTAGGTCTCGTGGGTGAGAACAGTAATATGTTCCGTAATATGCGTTGGATAAGTCCAATTCCGTTGAAGATTGTCGCGTAATGCGCGCAGTAGCATGCGGAATGAAATGGTACTTATCATGACTTCGTAAACATTTAGCATTGATATCGAGCTCGGATGATTTAGCGGTTTATAGAATTTCCACAATTGAAGATCGGTGTGGGAGTGAAATATGACCAATCGAATCAACCAAGCTTTGATGGAATTCGCCATTGGCTCGAGTCCAGATCTCTGAGTGGCTTCTTCGCTTTTATTGATGAAAGCTTAAGCATGGGACATGTTCACTCGCTCATGAGGTGGTTTAGATCGAGGAGTGAACTCAGATGTCGTTACATTTATCAGTACGAATTTCGCTTATTGCCACTTCCCGTCACAACACCAAGCCACCGTGGTCGTTTGCCAGTGGTCATGGTACCGGAGTTGGGGACATTTGCTTTCATGCGGCCCCTTATTATTCCTTCTCATTTGGTGGTATTCACTCTTCGGACGCCTCTTGTCAGTTCCTGTTAGTGGCTATCAGGGTGAATAACGGTCGAGGAATTCCTCGACCATGGCTCTCTACCGTGCGAGAGTAGTGTCGAGAGTGAATGAATGCGGAGAGCACAGACGGCTCGCGGGTGGCGAGAGTGAGCATCCGCGTGGGAGAGCGTGAAAGAATCCTCGACGAGCCGTTGTCTTTTCCTCAAGCGATTTTCACTCTGGTAGCTACCACATTCTTCCACTCAACTTCTTGGTCCCCGGCTCATCTCACGTAAGGCTGCTTTCATAGTTCGCATCGGTGCGGTCGGTGCCGACGGTGCCGACGGCGCCGACGGCGCCGACCGCACCGACAGTGTGAAGAGCGTCAACACGCGCTCTGGCGCATGACGCGTGCGCTGGGCGCAGATGGGGCGCTCCGGTCGATAATCTTGGTTTTGGTGTATTTCTTGTATTTTTTCGATGTTTTTTGCACTCACTTCATATGAATAAACAAAATTGCTTACGACCAACACACCCGGTATGGCCACATCCACCCGGAGTTGTGCGACGGGTTCACGACGTCGCTCGCCCGCGGAACAACTGGAAAGTATTAATCAAGACATAAAAGGGCGCAATGTGGCTCGGAGGGGGGGCAGCCGCCGCGCGGGGCGTTGCGGCAACAGGAAATTCGCAAGCCAGGGGGAGTGTAGCCAATTCAGGGGGGGGGGTGAGGGCAGTCACTTAGCATGCGTGAGAAGCTGAAATGTCCCGTGAAAAGCTGGAATGTTCGAGTTACACTACATCGCTGAGCCGCGCACCGACTTCTCCCCCCCCCCCGAGCCACATTGCGCCATTTAAAAAGAAAGGTGCTAACTTAGTTGGGGGGGCCACGCGGCGGCGCGGCAGTCTGCTCACCTGGGCTCTCTCGAGCGAGACAGTGTAAACTCGAACATTCCAGCTTTTCACGCATGTCAAGTGACTGCCCCCACCCCCCACCCCCTAGACTGCTACACTCCCCCTGGCCCACGGATTTCCGAACATGCCAGGCGAGCAGACTGCCGCGCCGCCGCGTGGCCCCCCCCAACTAAGTTAGCACCAATTAAGTATGAACAGGAAACACACGAATTAAAGCAACACGGCGCGAAAAAAAAAATCGAAAAGCACAAGAAATACACCAAAACCAACGCCATCGATCGGAGCGCCCCATCTGCGCCCAGCGCACGCGTCATGCGCCAGAGCGCATATTGACGCTCTTCACACTGTCAGTGCGGTCGGCGCCGTCGGCGCTGGCACCAACCCCACCGATGCGAAGTATGAAAGCAGCCTAACATACGTTAGTGCAGACATGTTACTGTATCTGCGATTGGCGTAACTAAAAAAACTAAAATGACATCAACATTCCGACGTCCGCTATCAGCTCCTCGGTAGTTATCGCTTCCGGCCACCCATCATCAATGTTCCCACAGCCCCTTATATACTAGAAAGTTTTGAGCGCTTCCGGAAGGACTGAACTTAAACTTTGAAGCGGAGAACCTTCACGGATAAAATCATGACCTCATTCATGCCATAAATCACTGGCTTGACCCCTTTCTCATAACCATTTAGGTTTATTTAGTTCTTATTCGCATGTAAACATATTCTTTCCTCAAGGTTTAAGGTAGATTCTATGTATATCTACACTTGCAACAACGTTTTCTGCAAAGTGAAGAACTTCATTGCGAGTCTATCCTTGCTTGACCGAAGACTAATTAAAGGTTCCTTCACGGGAAAATTCAATTTTTCTATTTTAGCTACAAGTCACTGGCTTGATACGTTTGGAAAAATCGAGCGATTCGCTAGCGAATCGCTGGATTCGCAATCTGTGACGTCGGTCTCGAGACGCGCAACTAACTGGGCCCACTCTGGGATGCGCCGTGTGCTTCACATCCCTTCAGATTCGAGGACTCACTTGAAAGATAAAATATCCTTGGAAAACGTGCGAATTTCGGATTCTTTAACCTTGTGTCGTGATAAATCACTGAAGTAACTAAGAATTACTACGCGGACCCCTCGAATCACGAAAATTTTATGTGGGTGAAATATCATTTTCATTGGAAATCCTCTGGCCTGGCTTGCATCGACTCGATCCTCCTTGATGTTTGTCCTCCGACGGTGATGATCCCACTGCATCAAACCGGCCCGATCTCTTCCACCCAGCGGCCAATACGACCCCTCGTGGACCAGGGTGTCAAGGATTCTTCAACGCACGCTTGACCCTCATTTCAAGCAGTTTGTCGCACATATCCTAAAGTTTGCAAGCCTTGCTAGAGCCACCACAATGCGATGTTACCATCAAAAATTCTCCTTTGTCGAAGGCAATCTCTACGATAGTTTAATGAGTTTGATGGGGTTCAATATAGTATTGCAAGTGCAATGTTGCTCGACCTGAGTGACGTTCCCTTTTACTCTGCTGAAATAAAAACAATTGATTTCGAAACTCACTTTCATCTGCACTGGACGTAAAACGTTTTTCTTTGCCATACTTTCGTGGCAAAGAAAGGACGAGAACGCAACCGATCGGTTGAGAAAGCACAATGCAAATACCCGGAAGAATCATCCTATCGTTACTCTATCATAAATCACTAGCTTGGTGTTTCTGTTTTTATGTACTTCGACCGGCCTGCTAATCTGTTGCTGCTCGCAAAATTTTCTGTAGGCTTATTAAGGGAAGTAATAGAAAAAACTCATGGTTAAGAAAACTGAGGAGTCCCCTTTCTGCCTTCGGACTTCGGTGACTTCGTGATGAGAGGCACTGCTATACGAAATACTCACCGCGCCCACTCTCAGCCACTCGACTGCTGGTTGGCAAAGGCAAAGGGCTCCATGAAAGGATTTACGCTATCGGTGCATTGAAAACAAAGCGAACTCCGATCAAAAGTATGTTTGTCCGAGCTATGTGCTGAAGGAAGTCTCATAGTTTCAAAAGGGATTCCGGTGAAGGGAATGTGGATCTAGTGGCCTGGTAGACGCGATGTATCTGATAACAGTTGGCACGGCACCGGAGGAATAGTTAATTTGAAAACGGCGTGCTATTTTTGCATTTGGTAGTGGCAACTCACAATCAGTATGAGTGGCAAGTGGTACTATCTCTAAGTAAGACTCCATATTCGGGGTAATAAGTAACTTCATGGTGAGTTTTCTCCGTTGATGGAGGAACCATGTAGCAGCGCCGAAATGGTGTTAAAAAAGTGCCAACTTTGTGATTTAAGCAATGGTCCAAACCCAAGACCGATGTTCTGGGAATGATTGACTCACTTCGAAAATCGGACCGACAATATGAAGACAACCGATAATTGTTCTCCTAAGGGCAGAGCAGGGCATATCTTCAGAGCGGAAAATTAGATATAAAAGCACCAAACTTTTGAGGTTTGCCCGGTTCATACTTTTATTTTATTTTATTGGAGACGTAAACAGAAGTAACGTGAGAAAAATTCAAAGATAAAATCATTAAGCTCGTGACAGACACCCAGTGCGTAGTATGCAAAAAGTAGATAAAAGCAAACTTAAGCAGTGCTGCAAAGAATAAGAAGCAAACACAAACAAACAGAACTGATCAGAAACCAAGCAGTTAATACAAGAACACACCGCGATACCCCTGAGTAGGGAAACTAATCTTCAGGAATAAGCCTTTTGAAAGAGCCACTGACAGATTCAAAACGTCTTAGGCAGAACAATTTATTGAAACTGGGAATGGATCTTACGGCGAAGCTCTTGAACCTGTCCTGAGCCTTAGTAACTGGCATGCTGAGTTGACGACTTCTCCTCATGTGTTTGATCGAGCTACATCAAAGAAGTTGACGGCACAGATTTTTTATCCGTCAAAATTTGGAAAACCATTAACCTATCTCTGAACAATCGCCTAGATGATAGACTTTTCAGCCCCAACAATTTTCTTCTGTCAATTCCATTTGGGATGAACTGATGACTCCACTGCAACACATGATAAGTTTCCGAGTGAAATTTATTTTGAACACTCTCAAACAAAGCGATATCTTTCTTCTCATGTGGGGAAAACACTATAGTGCCACTCTCAAGGATAGGGCGAACATACGTCTTATATGCTCGGAGAAAGGTGCGTGAATATTTAGAACCGAGAGCTTTGAATATATTAAGTTCTATGATTTGCCTTAGAGATTAGCGATTTATAGTGGTCATCAAAACAGAGATTATCATTAAAAAAACCAAGGTCCCGTACCTTATTAACCCTAGTTATTTCATTTCCATTGATTCTGTATACCGCAGCAGGTACTACAGAAGGTTTACCAATCTGGAGGAACAGTGGGGGCTTCCAGCAAGGGACAGATCTCACCTCTGAGACCATTCTACCATATAATTAATAGCTGATTGTAGAGCAACACTATCTTCAGCGGATTCTATTGTTTTATATATCTTTATGCTGACATTTCACTCCAAGATTGGATAAAGCCTTCGGCAGATCGAATCTATATACAAGGAAGAGCAGAGGGAAGAGTACCCCACCCTGCGGTACCCCACTAAAAGTTTGAAAGACCGAGGTGAAGTCGTTACCAATCCGAACCTCGGTACTGACGATGCTGTCAGAAAATGCTGGATCCACTGAACAACTCTGGGGTGGATACCAACCGCCCGAAGTTTGCCGACAAGTTTCTGAATGGGCACTTTGTCAAAAGCCTTCTTGAAATCAAAGTAGATGATATGAACCTGCTTTTTAAGCTCAATAGCTTTTGTCCAATCGCTGAGGAATACGAGTAGTGCCGTTTCCCTTCCCTTCCCTTTTCTCCCAGACCTTCCACGACAAAAACCGTGTTGCTCAGAGGGTATTATGTTATTATGCTCCAGATGCTTCACAATATGTTTCCTAAGAATTTTTTCAAACACCTTCGCAAAAACTGAAGTGATGCTTATGGGACGGTAGTTTCCTGGGTCTGAAAAGGGCGCTTTCTTAGGTATGGAGGTTACAAAAGACATTTTCCAGCGACTAGGAGCTTCCGATTTGATAAAACACTGATTGAAGAGGTACTCCAACGGATATGCTATGACGGGTAAAATTCTCTTGATAAAACTAAGAGGGATGAAGTTTGGTGAGAGCGATTTAGAACTAGGCCACCTGCTGAGTATGTCAACAATCTCATCCTTATAAAACCATACCGTGGACTCCATAGTGGGGAAAAGTGGTGTAGGGTTCTCAAAAACAGAAGGACATACGGTTGAGAAAATTTTTTTGGAAATGTTGCCCTACAAGTTCGGCTTTATCCCTGTCACTGAACAACATGTTGCCATTGTCTGCAATTAAAGCTGGAATAACCGTTTTGTCTTTAATACGGGAGCTTATAAATGTGAATAGCTTAGAAGGACTTTTGGTATCCACAATCTTCTTCTTGAGAAAGACATGGTACCTGTTGACACATCCTTCTACTACTGCATTATATTTTATAAAAACACTCGATTCATTGCCGAGGCCATTAGATATGGCAAAACTCCACAAGGTATTACGGCGTCGAATCATCCTTCTATCATAACTAGGTGACCTCACGAAGGTACTATGTCCAATCTTCCTAATTGGCACGAAACGGTCAATGGTATCATGGGTAATATGGATGAAAAGTCCATACATCTCGTTTACTGTGGAGACAGTAGCAAAGCAGCCCAGCAGATCTACAGTGAGCAGGTAATTCTCAATGGCAGCGTAATCTGCAGCTTGAAAAACACGCTCCCAAGAAACCTTGGGAGCCAGCTTTTTTGACGTTAACCATGAATTCAAGAGCGCAGTGGTCACTACCACCCAATGGAGCAGTGACAGTTATATTAGTGACGAGTCCTGGAACATTACAAAAAATGAGGTTTAAGAAAGATCTATCCCTTGTTGGAGATAGGAATAACTGATCAAAATTGTGACATTTGAACATGTCACAGAAATCCTGAGACACTGTTCCAACTTGTCTTTCACTGCCCCACTCAGCATTCGCGAGATTGGAAATCACCCAGTACAATGCATGGCTTATCTAGCGATGAATAATCACTGATAGCTCTACTGAGTTGAGTAGAATTTGCTGCATTACAAGATGGTAAACCAGAACGAACCTGACAATATTATCGAAAAAAGAGATGTCATTGATCAAGAATTCGTACGCATTGCTAACAGACTCGTGGAAGACAGTTTCACAGGAAAAAGTGTTTTTAAGAAGCAGACGACTCCACCCCCAGTTTTATGGACTCTATCACATCTAAAAACATCGTAAAAAGAATTCTCAAAACCAAGAACAGGAGTGATTTCATTTTTCGAGCTCAACCAGGACTCAGTTAAAAATACTAGGTCATAGTTTTTGAGCGAGAGAGCGAGAAAAACAGAATCAGCATTTTTTACTAACGATCTGACATTGGCTAGCATCCCGAAGACTAGTTTGGGATCCTTAGACATTTTCTGAGATTTTAGGGGTTTCCGGTAGCTGTGAGGAAGTTTAAGAAGCAACGCTATTAGACACATGTGAATCCTTTTGAGAACCAATACGGCGATTCAACCACTCCTCTCGTCTGCGCTTTCTCTCTTCTAGTGTAAGTAACTTCCTTTTGGAATCCACTGGTAGGCAAAACTACCTTGAGAAGTCTGGGCCGGTGGCCATCTTTTCTACCTATCCTATACACGGGAGTAGGTACACACTCAATGCTCAAAAAAACCAATAACGATTTGGTACAATACAAATCGTGTTTGACAGCATCGAATGAACTAGCAGATCCTCTTTCGATCACGCCAGAAATTACTATGGACCGTTCCAAGTTAATATCACTGGAAATTTCATTATTCGTGCTAACCGGAGGGTGAGATACTTGAAAACCGAGGTTTGAAACAGCAGAAGTACAATTTTGTGACTTTTCCGCAGTCAACTCCTCAATTCTTGATTTTAAAACCGAATTTTCTTCTATTCTCTTCAAGGATATCTTCGCATCTCTTGCCGATGTTCTGCAGTTCGCGCCTCGTATCGATAATGACCTCGATGACCATTCGCATATAAGTGGGCATGTCTTGATCCAAGTTCCGAAGTTTGTCGAAGGCTCCACCAAATGATTGAAGCGATACATTGAGGCGTGACCGTTTGACTGGAACAGATGAGGACCGAGACGGGGATGTATTCATGACGTGAAAAGCTGTGTTGAAATTGGACGATCTATTCAAAAAGGCAAGCGACCTGACGATATGACCTATCGATTTCCGAGCAAAACGCAAGAAAAATTACCGAAGAAGGTGGCGAAAGCCGTTAATAACTCAATTTTCTTTCACCTTTCGCCACTGAGGTGGACGCAATGGGTAACTGGTAAGTACAGCAGCCGATCAGAAACAGGTAGCAACAAATATTAGTAATGAAAAGACGGAATAGCAGCACTCAGGATACCCGCCGCGCGCGGTCGATGCAGGTCACCAATCACCAGGCCATACTTCCTGCGTTCTTTCAAGCCGACCTAGCTACCAACAATAGGCCCAGCCAGAGGCAGGGCCGAAAGTTCAACCTCAAACCAATTGACGGCAGGAGGACCTAGCGACCTAGTCATTGTGCTTGGTCCCTGAGCCATCATCGGTTTGGGTGTCTGCCATTGTTCGTTATAGATCAGCATTTCTCTTTTCTTGAGAAAGATTTCAGATGAAGAGAAGATCGCTTTCAATCGCCTACTGTTGATTCTGACGGCTATAGATTTCCTCTAGTTCAATTGTTCGCAATTGGGTCAAAATCTTCTTCTTTAAAACTTCGGTTCAGAGGGCCATTCAGTGCCCTGATTACGGTTATAAAGTTTTTTTTTGGCGCAGCCGTCATCTGGAGCCGCTATGACGCCATTCGATACCACACTGGTGCCGTTTTGATGTTACGACTTCCATCGCCAGTATTTTGCTTGAAAGCTACTTTTAGGGGTCTCAGTAGAATGTTGAAGTTTGTCAAGGAATCGAACCACGGATCACGCCATCACCGCTTTTTTGGAATTCATTAGACCGTTTAGGAAAAACGGACCGCTGCTCTCTGGTTCCCGCATGTGTATGTAAAGCAAGAAAGCGTTGTGAAAAAAGCTCGGCACCTCCTGAAAGAACTTC
>MU882820.1:0-15414 GCA_036418205.1 Ostertagia ostertagi
TGTCAAATTCATCGTCAGGACCATTTTGAAGCCAACAAGTGGCCGCCAACCTTGATTGCAAAATTTAGTCGCCGCGGGGGATTGAACCATCAAGAGTATTATTCACCACTTTTTTGGTACTACTAAAACCGTTCAGCGAAAACGAAACATGGTTTTGTGGTCCATACATGCGTCCCTACAACATGTACTAAACCGTTTCCAAAAAGCGCACCTTGCCCTGAAAGACCTCCCTTGTAAATATTGTATAACTTCGTATTATGTATGCTATACGAGAGTTCTTGTGGCGTATTCCCCCAGACAACATGCGGTTTTCAAAAAGGTTCATCCTTCTCACCTCCCCTCTCCAATCTTTTCTGGCCTACACAGTATCCTTCCGAGCCACCGATGCTGCTTTTAAGAAAGGCAAGACATCTTAAAAGCTGACAATGAGTATGAGAGGGCACCACCATACCGCTTTACATTGAATTTTCTGGATGAAAATCTTAGCAGGTAGCAGCTTACCGAGAATCGTGCAAACTACTCAACAGTCATTGTATAGAAAATGTGATCGTTTCAACAACAACATGTTTCTAGCCAGAGAATAGTTCAGCAGGTTTGAGAGGCAGATTCAAAAACTGCATTCCAAGTCGCATGTAGGAATATACGACCCCTTTTATTGGCCATGACGACTTCGAAGGGCTTTCCTTATTCCCGAATTGTGCTTTTTCCTGAACAGCGCTGTTCGTGCGTCGAATTTGTCGATCAAAGATTTCTTAGTATCGTGTTTTACCGTAAGCTCATTAGTATTTTGTTGTTGAATTGCACAAAGGGACACCGAAGATTTATCCCAAAGGAATTCCAAAACACTCAAAGAAACGTCGAAAAATCAGGTCCGAAAGAATTTTTCGGAAGGCTTCTTCCATATTTCCATCTATGTTACCTACGTCAGGCTTGAAAAACATTGATTATAAGCAGTCCATATTCTTACGTTCTCCTAACGCACATTGCTTTGTCTAAGCCATTTGTACGTAGAGCTACTCTTACAGGTACCTGCGCCGCGAGGGTTCATGTATTCTAATCACACACGAATATGGGGCAGAACCTCTTGGAAAAATTCTTTCTTGACCTGATTTTTGCCGTTTTTGAAGTTCTTCGGAATCTTTTTCGCCTGAGCAACCTTTGGCGACTCCTGAATTAATCCTTTAGATTCTCACATATTTGAAATGGAATCCGAATACTGCATGACGGATCGTGGAACCATTTATGAGTTGAGTGAATACTGTTAACCAGTTGACCTTTTGATATTTTGCCCTGCAGCAGCTCCCTTTCCCCCAGGAGGCCCGTCGCGCGGCAAGAAGGCAGAGTCGGCGGACGAGTTGCAGCGCGTGATGTGCGATGTAGGACGTGCAATGGGACACTCTATTTAACTTGACGCGAAATCCCTATAGTACGCGCGCGACTCGTCCGCTGACTTTGCCTTCTTGCCGCGCGACGGGCCTCCTGGGGTACCCTTTCTGAAATATTCTGCAGGACCGGTTTTTGTGGATCTGGTTACTTGGGCAGCACAACAACGGTGTTGGGGTGTTCATGAATCCGGTGGTTGGCTTGTCGGGGGTGCCGTGCGGATTTGCATGCTAACGAATTGTAATCGTCACGTTCACTGTCATTCCTGGTTCCCTCGTCATCTCGTTCTTTGCTGGTAACCCGAACTGGGATGCTATGTAAGCTGAAGGTTCGCCTCTTTGAATGCCACCACTTTGTCTATCAACTCCTTCATTTATCCCACTTGGGTCTTCTGGTCGTATATAACAAATATGTACTGGGTTACAGTCGCCGTAAACTTACTACAAGAAGCACATGAATCCAGTCCCTTCAAGGATTTGGGAAACTGAACATCAAAAGAACATCCTTACATCTTTGTTTTCTTCTCACATTTTAGTGACGCTTTTATCCTGCCATTAAAAGTTCTATTCCAACAGAATTTTCACGTGTTGCTCCTCTTTGCGTTTCGAAATCTCAACGGATGACTCAGCTGTGAAAAAAGTGGTTCTTCCTGATCAATTTTCGGACTACGCCATCCATTTGGCTGCAAAGTGGAGTTGTTGAGGCACTTCAGCCTGTGTTTGATCCATGCATCTCTTCAAACTGTACCCCTTTCTTCTTGGTGTCCCTGAGCAACGTTTAGGTCAAACATTCTGTTTCCAAAAAGCTCCGACATAGCTTAATCAGCGGACCCACGCCGTTGTGCTCTCTAGTAGTAGAGATAAGAATAAGAGCGTTCATGACATCGCTCATTTGAGCGAACTTCGGCGCTCATGTCGTTGGGGGGGGGGGGGGCATGAAGTAAGTGAGCCACTTATAGAACTTGAGACCAAGCCTTTAGGGATTCCGAGGCAGGACATTAGCAGCTTTCCTCTCTCGGACAGTTCTCCCCTCTTATTTTCCTTGACGTTCTTCGCGCTTCCGGCTATTAGTTAGCCTTGGTGACAGCACCCACGGTTTTGAAAGCCCTGTTTGATATCGCCCGCCCTAAGGACATTGAAAAGCGCACAAATCTGGTGATTACCAGTAGTGCGAAGGTACTCCGAGGTGCTTAAACATTTTGGTCTGCTATGGTTCAAGGAAACGGTTTGTAAGCCAGGGAACATCTGTGCCTAGGCTCAAGAGTGCAGGAGCCCCACGGGGACCATCATGGCAAGAAAAATGTGAACCTATCGGTCTTTATTAAATGTACACGTCAAATGAGTCCTTCTATCCTCACATCTACCTTTAGTGTTGGAGAAGCCCCGAAGTGTTTTCTGATAGCAAGGGTAAGATAGCAAGGAGTGCTCCCCCTGAACTCCATTTTCGCCCTGCGCTTCTAGTCACTACACCGTCCACCTAGGAAGAGCTCTACTTGTTGGTTCGTTTGTCAACGATGCGTAGTTCTCGTCTGGACTGAAACGTTGGTCTCAAACCTACTTCACTAATCTGTAACGTCAGATTTTTTGAACGGCACTATTGAGCGAGATGACATCTGTAGCAATAAGGGCTCACAGTCACGAGGGTGTGAAATTGACTCTTTGGTGAACTTGCCCTCTTGTTATTTCGTCTTGACTTTTCACTGAATCATGATGTGAATGGCCGTGGCGACGGGAGGGCTTTCCCCTTTAGCTTAATTTGATGGGGATCGATGCAGAAGTATAGCAGTGATCTTGCTGAGCTTTTCTAATTATTCAGTTTTGTGTTGGAACATTCAATAACCGCGCCAGCTGATGATGTAATATAATAATTGATTATTGGTTAAGTACTGTTACTGTCGCGTAACACGTCGATCGCTCCAACAGAACCCTGGGCGCGCCGGCGCCTGCGAAGTACTGCCGACATGACCCCGTCTGATCTATCCGTGATCGTGCGGCAACGCACGGGCTGTTCGCAACAGCACCATCACGGCCCGGCCCGGTGTTCCCTCTACGTCTTACGGTTCTTCCCCTTCGCTCTCTCGTTCGGCAGTCTCGCAGGGCGTTAGCCCTTAGAACTAATTCTGCTGATGTTATTCCTAGTCCAAATTCAGTGTGGTCGAATCGGCGGGTCGAAGAAAGCGACCCGACGTGAGTTAGTTCCTTGTTTAGTGTTTACTAACATTTGAATATGGTTTTATTAGTTCATTAAAGATGACTTGTGATCATAAAAATTAATAGTTCTGTGCTCGCGTACTGTAGCAATACGGGTAAAAGCCCACAGTGTTTGTGTATTGGGTCGTTACCTTCTAGTCAGTTCGTTGGCTCATTCGGTGCTCTAGTTCATTTTTAAGTAAGTGGTCGCCGCGGGACATTTACTGTTTGGTTGCTAAGGCTCACGTTCCTTAATAAGCACCCGGTTTCCACCCTTGGCCACCCGCAGGTCCTCTCCTGGACCCACCGATTCGCAACAATCACTGAGAAAGCAAGTATTATGAAATGCCATTTGACTTAGTCCTCTGGGTATGCGCATTTCATCATGCAGAATACAAGAGATCAGTGCAAACCTGGTCGAATAAACTCCATAATAGCGTCCTAGCAGCTTAAATTTCGCAACAGTGGACTACGTGAAATGGGTAGCTCAGGTAATGTGTAATGGGTATTTTGTTATTACCTTGCTGCACTCAGGCCCTTTTTAAAATACTTTTTCTTCCAAATTCTTTTTCATTGAGCAAAAACAATATTCAGGAGAAGATGACCATGAAGACTAGAGAGCGGCGAGCGACGTTCGGACGTGAACCAGCTCGATCGGCTTCGGTTCCACCACGGAAGAGATGGTTTCGCAGAGTGAGGTATTTTCGGCCTGTTCGGTCTCGATTTATCACATTTACTTTATTCCTACTAGGGCTCGACGAAATTCCAGTCTACGAGGTTAGAATCATCTAAATGCCTCTGAATTCCCAGATCAAACCCCATAAAAAAACAACATTATTTCACACAGTCGAAACATGACCCACTCTGGAATCAACTTCCAACTTCACCCATTTCTGCCCCTCAGTTTCCACATCATTGCCTATCCATCGCTATCACTGTAACACCCATTGTAATGATGGTCATCGAGTTCTTCGAGCGACCAGTGGCCTCTATATTCGTCCTGCCTCTATATTCGTCCCTGTTGCGTGCCGGATCGTCATAAATTTTAAGCATCAGTAGCCCGACATGTCATTTATGCTTCGTCGCAGTACGGCTAGGCGGTAAGACGCGCTACAGAAAGTTCATTGAGTGTTGGTGGAACGGTAACTAGTCTTCTTCTTCTTCGAAGAAGAAGAAGAATAAGGTAACTAGTCAGGATAAGCAAATGCAAATTATTGAAAAATGAATTAAGTATTTCTACTTCCACCTCTTTCATGAGTAAACAATTCATAAAAAAGAAATGTTGACTGTTTATTGTAGTTCAAACAATCACGTCTCTCCTATTCTTGTTTGTTTGTCAGTACTTTGTATGGAGTACTTAAAGGCACAACCCAGGCAAAGTCGTATGAACCATCCTCTTTGGTCTGTAGGATAGACCCCTAGAGGACAATCACAGATGTGGCACTCCCGTGCATGGAAATCACCCGACAAGGGCGCTAGGGCCTTGCAAAGTTAGCTGCAGCAGCTGCAATTTTACCCGTCTACGACAGGATGTTGTGTTGCCCCCTTACTTGTTGCATTCATACTTTCCTCTCCGCGCTCAGTCTCATACTTTCCTCTCCGCGCTCAGTCTCTCACTGCCTCAGCACAGCCGCATTATGAAGGTGAGCAAACTCTTTACCAAAACCTTTTCGACAGAGCTTTTCCATTTTCTTTATTGCTGGTCAATTCGTTTTTTGTTCTCATTTCACTTGTTGTTGAATATGTAATAAATATAAATGCAATGTAGTTGTTGTACTTTCCAACGATCTCAGTCGATGATGATGATGTTTTAGCATCGTTTGGGCGAGTTCAATCACATGAGGCGGTATGTGACGATGTAACTCGTAAACTGGTAGGAGCAATCACCACATGGCACGACATCCACAGCAACCTGCTCCGCCTGAGCATCGGTAAGAGACCGCGTTGAAATCTTACCAGCATGTGATTCTTGCACTCCTGAATGTGGGCTATGAGATGGGTGAGACTAGTGCTAGTGTGGAGGAAGATGCACCTCTTAGGTGATGAAGGGTGACATCTGCAGAGCCCTGAGCTGCGTGTGAGAAACTTCCAGCGAAGTTAAATTCATTTCAGAAAACAGGTTGGTCTATTGTCAATTAGGCGAAATCATACGGTCCCTGTTTTATATATTAGCCGGTGATTAACCCATCTATCAATTTCGCTCCTATTTCGTGCGTTTTAAAAGATCGGCTCGAAACCTGACATTCTACCATTTTGCCCGCATGCACTCTTGCTGCCACTCGACATAAGCTCAAAAAGCTATTGGGGTTTCATCATGCCTTAGGAGCATGAGTTCATGTCCGCCGTGAGGTTACAATCGGGCTTACGCTGCGCGCATGTCTCGCCACAGTCCATGGGGGTTAACTACAAAACCAGCAGCCCTATGTTTCGATCAATCGTATCTGTTGACCTTACGCTTGCAAAACAAAGTCCTACGATCGGTGCCTTCAACCTAGCCTATGTACGTTTCTTATATTCTACACGATCGATAATGTAAAACATAATACACTCCGGTAGAAGTAACCCGTTGGATGACATCAAGACGAACGACATTGAAACATACAGTTCATTTGGTAAAATATATATAATATACATAATATATAATATATATATATATAATATATAATATATATAATATATAATATATATAATATATAATATATATAATATATAATATATATAATATATAATATATATAATATATAATATATATACTTTTCTAGAAGTAGGAACACGGCCTAAGAACTCATGGGTCCAATCTAGTGCTCAGACCTTAGAGGGGGAGACGTGGTAGCGGTCCTGCGTCCATCTCGAGCATCTATGCCCATCTGCCTGACGCATGGTACCAGAACAGCGGCGTACGACGAACAGCAGGACTGCGACGGAAGAGCGAAGAGCGCAACGACCAGACTCGGCGAGATCGACGTGAAGACTGACTGGACTGCGAAGGCACGTGAGCTCTGCTTCTCTGTCTGTCTTCCCGAACCTTCGATCGGACGAGCGCACTGAGACCCGCGCGCACCCTACCAGGCGCGACCCTTTATAAAGTCGTGCGGAAGTCACGACATATTAGAGCTCCTATGCCTGCTAATGTAGCCTATGACCAAACCGGATACTTTCACATTTAAGGGGATTGCTGCTGATAGAAGGGGGCCTTGTTCTGGGCGTTATCGATGGTTTCATTTACTTTCTTTTTCAGATCACTTTTCACCTGAAGTTTCATTATGGTGTGCCCCTGGACACCGATTTATATCCCGGGGCCTGCTTTTAGGAGTGGAAGTTTAGTATTTGAACAATGCTACCTAGCACTTGGCATCCCCTTTAAGCGCTTAATATTATTTCGAGGCTTTCGTGAACGCTGTCACTACCAAGATGTCTTTAAATGTGTACACTTTGAATCAATAATGGTTAGTAGTCAGACAGAATACGCCTGCTTTTTAACGGACCAACAGGGAAGCATTCAATCCATGAAACTTCAACTAGACCCAGCGTGTTTCGAAGTTTAAACGCTGATTACAACTGTGGAACTAAAATTGCCAAAATTGAACAAATACAAGGAGGACCTGAAAAAGAAAGTTGCTTGAATGTGAAGCATTACCTGCATGAACATGTAGCCTTTCGGACATTCAAATCGTGTGAAGGGGTAGTGTTTTCGAAATTGCCACACCAAGTGGAACAGATTTTGTGATCTCCTAGGTGAAGATCGAGGGAATTTCCACTACTCCGCGTCAACTCTGAAAGCCTGGGGTCATATGCAACCTTTACTGTACTATTTTATTTTAACATATTTTGACTCTCACAACTTACTGCAGTACTTTGCAGTTTTAGGTTCCTATTTATAATCAAGCATTGAAGCGAACATCTTGGGTCAGACGCAAGTTCAATGGGAAGTTGATGCCTTACTGGAAGCTTAAATTTTGAAGTAAGAGGAGAACGAGTAGACAGCATGCCCCAGCTATTGAAAGTAGGGGGCATTGTGGTGGCAATGCATTTCAAGCCGCGTAAAACATCCATTCTGTGAAAAATGGGACCACATAGATGGAGAAGCCGAGACTCTGGACGCGTGCGTGAACTGTGACAAAAATTGAATTCTCAGAAACTGTATGAAAAGTCCATTCAAAAGCCATGGAATCAAGGATTTCTCTGTCAGTTGTGTGATCATCAATAACTCTTCAGTTCGATCGCATTGTTCGCACGAGCGACAATCCATGACGTCAACGATTCGAGGAAGACGAACCAGACGTATGCAGTTTATTTGATGTTTTTTTTTTCATTTTTCCGATATAAATATCCGTATGTATGATGACCCACCGAGTAGAGATCCTGCCTATTGTTTGGACTTTTCGAGGGGACTCGGATTATCATCAACAAGCATCCGTCGGGATCGCATTGCAGCGTTATTATGGATATTACAGTGGAAGTATGAGGATTTAGTCGTTCAAGTGCCAACAGAAATACCACAATATGGATGATGAAACGCATGGGTATTGTTTGCAGATGGAGGTCAAGAAGTCCTTGGTACCAAACCACTACATTATGACACGTCGAGTATCTCATTTGCCTGGTGTTCTAGCACCTCATCTGATCGATGTTCAGAATCCCGCAATACAATATGTTCTTTTCTTGACCCGTCCAAATCTTACAGTCGTTCAAAGGCAGTGGGCTGCAAGCTTGCTTGCAAGCCAGCAAACGACACTTTATCAAATATCGGGAGATGCAGACGATGATAACAGCAGCATCGCGCCCATTAAACTTTTACAAGAGCTATAGAGCTTTATTTTTACATTTGAAAAGTTCAATCCTTAAGTGATCAACTGATGTGAGGTTTGGCAACCTAGAAGCGTTGTGGATTTATCTGTATTCCCTCGAATGATCCATCTTTACGCTTGTGTTGGGTAGGTTCCTTAGATGAAATTGCATGCTTGTCATAACACAGAATCATAAGTATTTAACGCCCCCATACATTTTTTTTTGAGTAAAAGCAGATCCTCACTATGCATTTCGACCCGATTGCAATTTGCGATTTACTATGGCGAGCATACACTGCGACGCATAATTATAGTTCCACCTACAAATTTCCCAAAAACTTGAATCTGGGGATGTTTTTGGAAAAGGCTCTACAGATAAATTGTGACACATATAAACGCGAATCTGAATATTAACACGAAAGAGTTGAGGGGGGGGGGGGGGGGGGGGGGGGGGGGGGGGGGGGGGGGGGGGGGGGGGGGGGGGGGGGGGGGGGGGGGGGGGGGGGGGGGGGGGGGGGGGGGGGGGGGAGCAACAATTTTTATCCTTATTTTTTCGAAAATATCCGCTTTAGCTTCTCCGCTGCATTTTGCTTTTACCCAATCAAAATTTGGAATTATTATCCATTCAAGTTCCTTAGCTTATAGCAAAGGCAAAACCGCTGTCACACTTCCGTAAAAGGGAAATCCTAGCAAAAGAGACGCAGGAATTGTCAAAGTGTCAGCTCCGCTGGAATTTGTCGGGGTGACTTCATAACGAACAAATTTCTCAAGGATGCTACAGGATATGACTGGGAGGAACCCTGATTACTATCCGACTGAGCGCCGTATCGTGAGAAAATGATATGCAGCCGGGTACTGAAATTGTAGGTGGAACTATAATTATGCGTCGCAGTGTGCGTAAGTTGATAGGGTAAGGGGCATAAATTATGGGTTTGAGGACAAACGAGCAAGCTTACTCAAGGATTTTCTTTAGATGTGACTCGTAGGTAGTAGAGTGTTACTTCCTAATACACTAATCCTACATTACAGACCCGAGAACTCACTTCACCCATGGCCCACACACCAAACTCTTCGGAGCGCAGAGCGCCGCTGTTGTTGGAAATTTTCTCACAATATTACTTAGATAGCCCCCATGCAACTGAACAATCGTGCTGACAAGGGACTTGTACAAATCGAAATGGCCAGCTGTTTTGATAGGTTCACAACAGTAGGCGAGCAGCTCCTTCAATTAACCTACGTCGTCAGAAAATGACATCATCTGCCATCACAGCCTAGCTCAGGGAGGCCTACCGTAATCGCTTTAGCCTGGAGCTGCTGCATAATGGATGGATAGCTTCCTAGAGACAATAAACTTGCGACTAAGTAAGGCCACTTTCGACCGTAATTTTGTATAACTTCGCAATATGTCGTGCCCCGTGGACGGGGTCGAGCGCGTGCAAGCGCGTGCATCGGTGATCTGTCCACGGGACCCGGCAAAACGTGGGATTCCAATGGGTGCCCACAACACCTCTGAGGGAATGCGTGCGCGGCGAATGCTCTGAATTCCGTGCCTGCTGCGAGCTCAATCACAGGGCCTTATTCCCTGACCCCAGCAAGTACGTCGTGTACTTGACGCGTGCGATAACCCTGATGGAGCTGGGCGAGAAATGCGGTATGCTGCGTGCAGTGTAGATGTAATTGACCGTTGACCGACAAGATGCTAGGCGAATAAGCGATAAGCGGATGTAAACCTGATTGCGAATGTAAAGCGAAGATACTTATTAACCTATTATATCAACACAGAATAGACAGAATTACAATAACCCTTCAGACAGCCAGGGGTCTGCGCCTAACACAGTCGACGCTCAGTCTGACTGCGCGCGCATGAAGCTGCGTTGCGGCATCCTCCCGCGCATGGCCTGGAGCATCTTTGCTCGAGGTCGTGCGCAAGTCACGACACCCCGATCCGTCGGGGCATAGCGAAAAATGCTCTCGTGGGATAATGTTCTGATGCCATCAGTGTAGAAGACTATCATAAAGTTCTTTGACTAGGTGGAATGCGCTCTCCAAATCTCAATCGAGTTTATTTGAGTTTATTTAGTTTATCTAATCGGAGTGCGATTATCGATTTTAAAAATGGTAGGATGGTGACTTTTTTTGCTCCTCTCTCCCCCGTATAGTTAGAAGTTTTCATCGAAGTCCGTACGCAACTGCTTTTTTTTCGAAAAAGCGCTGACTGTCATCAAATAAGCTCTTGGGCTTCATTCAGTAGTATTGGAGTAACATTCGAATCAACACAATAAATTTTTCAGAAAACGGCAATGTGGATATGGATAGTCCTAGGTTTTCGATTTCGAATCCGGAACTGACATCGGTTCAGATAAAACACATGTTCCCAGAACTCAGCGAGACATTGGAGGTAATATTTAGTTCTTCGGTTAACATTTCAAATGTTAGCTTTTCAGCATTTTCTTCCCTTTATAGGCAAGTCTATTTTACCACTTATTATTAGTTTGCCGTTGAGTTCGAAGAATATTTGTGTCAGTTCGGTACAGTAAACTTTCATGCAGTCGTTGTAACACAGTCACACTACTTCCTCGACATTTTTTTGTGTTTATGTTCCGTATTTCAACTGTGCCTTCTTACCAAGGGTGAAAACCTTGTATTCTCGAATCTTCGTATATGCTTACACCCAGCAGAGTAATGTCCTTAGCGATTGTTATTTGTCTGCGGACATATGCAGCAATTCTTCAGGAACCTATCCCGACGACATTCGGTATTGCTGCATATGTATCCTATAGAGCTAGCGTCGATCCATACTTCATCACGGCCGCTAACGTCGTCGTGACGGTAGCGTCGACTACTTTCAGTCTCATACTACTAGTAATGCAGTTTACAATCCAAATCTGGCTCGAACAAAGTGAAACAGTGGGAGTGAGAATAAAATCAAAAGCTATCACAAGATACGCGCTCCTTGGAAGTAACCTTCAAGAAGGTCAGGCTCGACAAATGATAATTGCCCTCGGCCTTCATGTCTTATCATCCTGCCCTCTAAATTACGCGAAGTCTTCCAGGATGTGGCGCTTTTTCAATGGATTTTTTTTATTATAAAGACGCGCGCAGATAATAGATTTGCAGAACAAACTTTTCTGACGGGGGCGCGGCTCGGGGGGGGCCGCGCGTCGGCGGCGCCGGCGGCGGGGGCGCGGGGCGGCCGCTTCTGTGGAATGCTAAAGAATATACGAAACCAGCGGCTTGTGTTCCCCACTGAAAAACATGTTTGCTTTGTGTCATTCTTCACATTCTTGGGACTCATGTGTGTACTAACATTATTCAGTGGAACACAAGTTCCAAGATCAACTCAACTCCAGCGAGTTTGGGGGTCCGAGATGTTCTGGCGCTTTTTGGCGCCGGCCCTTCTGGCGCGGGCGCCAAGCGTTTTCGCGCTAAACCGATATGATATTCGTGTTCTACGGGTCAAATTACCCCTTAAGGCAAGTTTCTAGCCAAATCCACAGTCATTGACCAATTTCGATAAAAACCCGGCTCAGTTCTCGGGGAGTGGGGCAGTAAAGGGTAAATAGTGCCAACTGTTCACTTCGTCAGCGCAGACGGGTTGAAGAGTGTGAAAAGTTCTTTCTTAACGAAAATGTTCTGCTCTTCAGCAATCAAGCCACTCAGAAAAATGCGAATCAGATGTTCGCTCACGCACGAGCCCCTAATGCAACAAACAGTTCTGAAAAATCGCACCATGAACTGAAAGACTTTTCTCGTCCCATTCCAACAAGAAGAGGGTGTTTAGCGGTTTCAAACGCATTGTCATCAAAATGCCCATGTATTTTGCGTTAGCACGAAGTTATGAATTAGGTTGATACAAAATTATAAGCCGGTTGTTTTTTCCCGTGGTTTTTATAAATTTTGATCATGATCGGTCATTTTGGTGTCATTCGAAGGTCATGGTCTCCGAATTCTTCTATGTATAACGCTTGTACAGCCATCCCTCTATGGAGCTTACACGTAAGCAAAAGGAGCACCTCCAGCTTCTCTGTCGATTATTGCGATCGGGTCAGCTCTTTGCTTGTGACTCAACTCTTACCTGCCGGATTCATACTCGGTAGAGTGCTGCCGAACAGTTCTTGGTCCTACCGCACCTCCTCCATCTTATTTTTCATTCATTCGCTGACTACATAGGTTCAGCAGCGTTGGGTTTACTTATAACTTCTAGCACACGCGACCTCAATAATTTTTCTTCTCGTGTAAGCTCCATAGTGAAGCAGTTGTGCAAGTTTAGTACATATTACAAGATGCTCGCAAGACTGTGAGCTGCTAATGGCATCGAAGCTATCACTCATAATCAGAAAACTGAAAAAAGGAACTTGCCACAAGCGGCGGGTAATTCTAAATCAGCCTCGTAGTTTATCGCCCATTATAACTCGCTATCGGATTTACGAGGGCGGGTGGTGTGCGACGCTTACCACGCGAGCGGTCCGGGGATCAAATCCTGGGTCGTGAGTCGCCCGGGCCAACCAAGCCTTCCATCCCTCCGGGGTCGGTTAATTGGTACCAGACTTGTCTGGGAGGATAAAAACACTGACTTGTACATCGGCTGGCCCCGCAAGTCATTGTATAGGCCACATCGCATTCAAACGCCACTACGAATGTACAAATGGAAGTAGAATGCCAAAAGGGATTGATCAACGGCAAATGCTTTATCCTTTATCCTTTTATCGGATTTACGATGAAGGTTTATGTGAACATGAGATCTCCGTAAGGTTCATGTATGCTGTGAGATCTCCATAGTAAGACAGGTGTCCAGCTTTGCGATTCAACGATCCTGCGACTCGCTAACGATTGGTCGCAGTCTCACACCTGATATATGTAGTGTCGGTCAGGAGATCCATGTTGTGGCGGCTAGGCGTCGACGACGTCGCGCGAGCGGCATTGCTTCAGATGTTTTCAAGTCCATTCGAATTCGCATTCGTTCATGTCTGGGCGCTAAGTGGAATCGACCTAGTGAAGGCGTTCCAAATACCATTCCTTCTCTAAGGAAACGAATTGCCTCTAAAATTTCTAGATCTCTCAAGGTGAGCGATAGAAGCTGTTCAACCATTTTGAAATTTTTCACTCTTTGAAGTAAACGCTATTGGGTGTGCCACGTCTATCTAATTGATTTGACGAAAAAGCTAGCAGTAGGGCGAATTGCCATAATTTCAGTCTGACGGTTTCGGTTCTTCTTGCTGCCATACATGGATATAATTGCGGAACCACTTAATTTGCTTTTCCCTATACTATTGGTGTGCAAAACTTAGGGACGAACGTAGCTTTTCCAACGACGTGTTACTGGCGCGTAACATGACTCTATGGAACCTAACCACACATACAAAGAGCTGCCACAGGGCACTAAAGAAAGCAGTTAACAGGAACCGTTAAACGGTCCACAAAGCTATCAGAAGGTTATGATACTTCATCTGTCTCGTCCTTAAGTTTTGCACATCCAATGTGTGCATTTGCTGGTGTTCGCTTTATTTTGATTATTGTTTGTTGGTTCTGTTCTGTTTTTTCGTCGTATTCTCGTGTTTCGATCGATTAGTTCGTGTCCTTGCTAATGAATGTAACTTGGCTTTTCAAGTAGAGTTTGCTCTGACATCCTTCTTTTTGATTGTAAAATACAGGGGGGGGGGTAGAAAAAGGAGTCACTCCCCTCCACATTCAAAATGGAATTAATTACATAACTCTTGCTGCATTTAACACCCCCCCCCCCCCCCCCCGCCCCCCCCCCCCCGCCCCCCCCGCCCCCCCCCCCCCCAATGATCCCAGGTGGAAATTGAAGCGCACATACCGCTCTATCGGAAAACTTCATAATAGCCTTCCACCCCGACGACATCTGAAGATTTTCTAGGAAAAAGTGTAGGGTCGGACCCAACGATTCCTCAACGTATAGTGGTTCATTACGTTCCGTGAGATGCTGGGCGGAAGATGCTTGGCATGGTCAGAGCTACTTACTCTACGAAACAATCTATCGGTCAAAGGCAAACCCCGGGATTAAACTGGTGCTACGAGCGCTTCGTAGTGATAGCTTAGCTGCGGAACGACCTGAAAGTGGAAAGGAAAGCAAGAGAAATCTTTGGGAACGCTGAATTAAGGCCTTAACCCTTCAAAAGGTCGGATGTGGTACGATGGCGAGACAGGGTGATCAAAGAAGACAAAATACGCGAGAGAGCACGCTGATCTCACCACCTCTCGCGGTGGGTGGGAAGCGTTGGAACGGGGTCGATGGTTGCAGGCCCGTAAGGATTAGCGCCCTAACCGCGCAATTTTGCGACGAAGCTGGAGTGATCTAGGTAGGTACGGACCTTACAATTTCCCTCGCGGTATCCTTCCTACTAGTCGGGCTAATCCCGGGGTTTGCCTTTATCGATTGAAGAAATTGGCTGCAGCTGAAGCAGTTTCAGGCTGGAGCGATTACGGTAGGCCTCCTTGAGCTCGACGGTGATGGCAGATGACGTCATATTCTGAAGACGGTGAGGCAGCGAAGGTGGGCCTGCTTCTGCTTATGGGGGACATCTAAGGAATATTTCGCCGTAAACTCCCAATAACAGCGGCATCCTTTGCGACGAAAATTTGATGATATGCGCCATGGGGGAAGTGATTTTTTGGCCCTCTGTATATGGTGACCATTGCAAGAGCGCATCGTGCGAGTGGCCTCTCTTACTCATGACGTTGTCGAAAAGGCGATTATGATCATGTGCCTTCGATTGTGTGGGCAAGTGCAGGCACGTGAAGAGCTCAGAAATTTATTGTCAGTGTTCGGACGGAGACCATAACTCTTCAAAGGAGACATTGGACGAAGGATAGGATTCTCTATGCATTGTCGATAATGAAGTGAAAAGTAGTGACAGCAACATGATGAAAAGAGAACTTGACAGACGGGCGTTAAACCATCCAAGATGCCTCCATTCTCCACTTTCTATCCCCTGTTTCTAGTTGACGCCTCACGTGGAGTTGAGGGATATCAGGGGCCGTAAGGTATGCTTCTCCCCGAAGGGTTGGGGGACGAGAATTCCCTTTGGATTTTC
>MU882821.1:0-15240 GCA_036418205.1 Ostertagia ostertagi
CCGGATGAAGGCTGGTTGTGAGGAGTGGAAAGTAAATATTTTATTCGCGGGTAAAGTAAATGAGTTGTCTGGACCCGCAAGTGATCACTGCATAATCTCTCGAATTTGATTCAAGCAAATCTGACTGATAATGAGCGGGACCTGGGCTCGCATTTGCAGTTTGTCAGACTTTTGCGACGAGGCTTGGTCGATTGTCAGAGCCTTTGGCGAATGGCCGATGTCAGAGTCTGCGATTGGAGCGATCGGTCAAATGCCAATCGCGCGACCATCGCGCGATTCGCGCGACGATCGCGCGATTGACATGAGTCCCATCATGACCAATCGCTCCAATCGCGCGATGGGCGCGATCACTCCCGTTGTGGCAGGGGGCGCCCTCTAATCGCCCCCGCCCCCCCGCTCGGTCCCCTCCCTCCACGATAGCTCAGTCAACGTATCGATCGAGAGGGGCGCGCCAGCCACAACGGGAGTGATCGCGCCCATCGCGCGATTGGAGCGATTGGTCATGATTTGAGAAATGTGCCAATCGCGCGACCATCGCGCGAATCGCGCGATGGTCGCGCGATTCACATTTGACCGGATCGCTCCAATCGCAGACTCTGACATCGGGCCAATCGCGCGATTTCGCGTAGGCGTCTGCGGGGTCGCGTCGCGGCCAGGTGAATCACTTAAGATTGTGGCTGGGTACCGAACGCGACGCTGGACGCTGAGTTGAATTGCGCGAACTCGCCTTATAAACGCGATTCGCGCATTGCAAAGTCTGAGCACGAAGCCAACGAAGCAAGAGACGCCGCTTATTCGCATCAACTCAGCTGCTGCGTCAGCGATTAGTCGGCTGACTGAAGCTCGCTATACTTAACGCGCTTATTTAATACCAGATTAGTCCCCCGTCAACCGCCGGGACCTTCCTTTCCTGCGCAAGCTTTCTATCCTCCGCTATGGTCCCTTCCTCCTGTGACACCAACACCTCGTGGAAGTGACGCGTATGCAACACAATGGTGTTTCATACAGTAGAAGGGACACAATCATGATATGACGGTAGATTTTTCGCTTCCCTTCCTCATCCTCCCTTCCTCTCTCCACTGCCCTCCAGCTGCCACTGCAGCACCATGTGGAATGAACGGAAGTGTGCTAAGCAGGTGTTTATATAGCCCTAAGAGTGTTATCACAACTATCCTGCTACAAAACATTGATATCTCAAATCCTGTAAGCTACCCGATTTGTTAGCGGTTTGTTTATCCCATGAGCTTCCTTCTCACTCACTTCATTTTGCGGACGGACACACATATACACACACACACACTCACACACACACACATACAGATACACAAACCGACACACAAAGTTAGCGCTTTATATATAATAGAATAGAAGTCAACCTTGCGGTCGCGGTTACTGTCGAGTATCGATTATCGTTACGCGTCAAGGTTTGACCACGATGCGAGCTTCCGACGCGACCACTTTATCGTAAAAAGTTGTTGCGTAATATCTAATAATTCAAAATTGAGACAGAATTTCCACGGTACAAATTTGGGTAAATATCGGTCGAAGATAACATTAATGTGGAATGCAACCATTTCCGGCTGTGCCTATTTCGCCTATTTTAGCCGGTTCGCAACTCGAACATCACTACTCTGAAGAATGAAGCGGTTAGGGTTTAGAGAAAGGCTGTTTGGGCACAGGATACTTTTCCTGGACGCGACGAGTGCTGTGAATAAAGAATAGGTGCAAAGGTGCAGTTATCGGCTGTGGACGTCGATCGACTCCTCGTGCTCGCCCTTCGTCACCGACCACGCCCTGAAGGCACCAGAGGTGAGTCACCGCGAAGGCATCTGCCCCGGCACCCGTACCTTGACGCTTGCTCTCGACAGCAAGCGGCCATTACCAGAATTTTCCATCAACAGTCGGTACTAGAGCCATGGTCAACCACGCCGCATAGCTCTTATGGGTGGACTATAATCGAACTCCTCTTTTCGCAATCCATTAACTGGTACCGAATTGTATGAATCGAAACTATCGTCTGGCTGTTGGTCTGACGAAGTCGTGTGCGAGTTGAAAAGAGATTCAAATGACGTCACTTCTCAATGGAGGCTGAATGCGTGGCGCAAAGAAAATCTCAGTGGAACTTGTCAGCGCAAAGGAATTTCGGTTCCTACACTTAGAGCACATGATCTTATATCTCATGATCATACTCTTCTCGCCGAGTTCTGGGTCCTAGACTTGACCTAACGTAAGGAGAAAGAGTGCCAGTAACTTTTTGTCAGACTTTCACTTATCGAGCAGATAGTAAATATTTTCATCTAAAACATTTTTTTACATTTAAAATTATTGAAAGTTCGCATAATACCGTGACGGGTTATTAGAACCCACGCTGTGAAGGCATGTAGGTCCGTCCTTGTATTTCGAAGTTTGAATCATAGAAGAACCTTAAAAGGAAAACAGACCAGCGGGTTGCAATGTGCGTACTTATTCAGGGCTGTACAAGCATTGTGTAGGCAACAAGGACCAGCGCCTGATTATGGCCCACTTTCCGTCTTGCGTTAGCTGTAGTTTACATCACAAGAGTGTACTGGATGATAGGAAATTGCAAAATATGGGCTATTGGCCTTTTCATGTGATTTTTGTACTTTTTATAATCTTCAATGGTTGTTACGCTCCGCGGGTCCTTTCTTTGAATAGGTGTCAAACTTTACGATTGCAGCTAAGAGCGGAGAGGGACACGATTTTGATATTGCGTCAGGAATCGCGAGCTGAGAGTAGCTCCAATGCAAACCATGCGAATCAATGAGGATTTGCTCCACTTGCAATTCTGGCATCCAACCCCGCCCCCTTCGCTGCTGTAATCGCGAAGCCTGATACCTGTCGTACCCTACACCTGTACAGCTGCCAAATATTGAGTGCTTGTTGGAATAAACAAAAACTACGCTAGTAAGGTTATTACCTTTATTAAATAAAATGACTAAATAGCAATCTATATATACATAAAACTGAATTCAATGGAATACATGTATGTACAACACGAAACTCTGATAATAATAATAACAACACTGAGGACGCGCCCATCACATGAAGTGGCGGAAGGTTCTTTCTTGAACAGGCTAATGAATCGATGCGATTAAGATAACCGTGTTAGCCCACTGAGCGCCGGATCGGTGCTGTCGCTGCGATTCGTCGTTCGCGGTAGAATTTTTGCACGAGTGGGCGGGATTTTCTGCGGAACCACGCCTTCTTTCCTCGGTGGATTGATCTTCGAGAAAGGGTCGATTGGTTCCGTCGAATTTGACGACTCTTTATGCTAGAAAGCGCTCGGCTTTCGGCTTCACGCCAATTCACTGGTGTTCGACAATTTGTTCCTGAATAAATTGGAACGCTACAAACCTACGACTGATTTTAGAATTCATGGATTGCGAAGATAAAATTTAGAGAATTTATCTACCGATTATTGAAATTCCAAAGTCGAATCTGAAATTGAAGTGTAGCTTTTGGGAAAATGTACCTCTTTCAATTAAAGTGCCAAAACTCGCACTGGTGTGAATTCCATGTCTTAGATCGTTGGACACCATTCAGCTGAAATTCAATTGAATATGTCATTGACAGGTTCTTGATTGTAAAATAATGAAACCAGCAAAATGGGTAGATCGCTTTCAGAATGCGCCATGCACTCTTGTTTCAGACTCACAGGGCCATTTGAATGCGTATTTGGCCTTTGTGCCATGGGTCCAACTTCTGTTCGGAAATAAATCTTTAACCACTCCAGAAAAGTTTTTTTATTAAAATTAGTCCTGGTGAGGACAATGTGGGGGACCCAATCAACTTATGCAAATGAAGTCGTGGATTCATGACGTGGGAGTGGATGCTAATGCGTCAGTTCAAACCGCACCACTTCTTCCGCTCTCTACTCTGTACTTGTAAACTAGAATTCCTTTTACATAAATGAGAAATCACAATTCAGAGATGTTGATGGAAAAGCCAAATATCGGCAGAAACTTGTACCTTCGTGTCTATGAAATTCCTTCTGATGACAGTTGGCGCGTAGAAAACTGAAAAAAAAAGAGCAGATAAGCATATTGAATCTAGTGGCGTGTACGCAAATATGGGAGGTGAAAGGGGGCGCGGGGCGGAGGAAGATTTCATATTTAGAGGGTCCAACGTGTTTTAAACCACGACAAAAATTCCATTCAGCTGTGTTTGAAGCACATCTAGTTTTGCACAAGCGATTTGTTCCACCAACCACCCGCCGCTTCGGATTCCTCTCAAAACTGGTACAGCAGTGTTCACGAAGTACTGCACAAATGCCCCCCCCCCTCCCAACATTTCTGGATGTAGACCGGGTGCTTTTTTTTTAGATAGACCCTTTACTATTCCGTAAAAAGTGATGAGTTGCAGTAATTAGAGTTCATTTGAGAGACCGCATCTAGGTTGAAGGGGGAAGGTCAAAGGAACTAGTTAAGGTGACTATTAAGAGATAATAAGAATGCCATTTCGTGATGTAGAGACTTTTTTATATACCTGAGTACCTTGGAGCGATGGACGATTGTTCGCACGAACAGCTCTTAAAGGGCGACTAAGAAATTCCGTGGACCTCGCGGACCTTCTCACCGCGCGGTGATGATCGAACATCCCATCGTCGGGTGTCTACTAGGATATGGAAACCGCGTGTTTCTGGGTTAATCGTCATTGAAAAAGCGTTCATAAATTACTATCACCCATTATCGTATTTATTTAATGTGGAAAACGATACCTTTTTGGTGACGAAGTGTACCCTCTACCGCCTTTCTGGCATTTTGCTGTTCATTCGAGCTTTTCTCTTTCACACTTTCTGCATCCTGGTGGGTTTTGTAAGGGCATTTTCTTTTGTTTTCCAGATTTTCTAATATATATGAAATTAATTACTACGGAAAGCATCAACATATTTGCGTCAGCCAATTGAAATGGCGAAGTGCATACGTGTGGAGGGGAGCGGGAGGCCAAAAGGATGAATTTGTACTTTGGCCATGATGGCAACTTTTGTCTCAGAGGGCCGCCGCTGATGGAAATTTTTTCATGGAAATATCCTTAGATGTCGTACGATAAGTAAGTCGGGTGAACTTCTCTTCACTGGCCCACCTGACTTTCAAGATTTTGACAACTTGATGTGAATATGTTTTAAGGGCTGAATATCGCTATTTCAATTTTTTATCGCAACTGTGATTGAAGTGTAATTAATTCCCTCTTGAAGTGGAGGGAGAGGAGGTAAATGTGTTAAACAGTTCTTTGGATGAAGTTGTAGAGTGTTTGAACGCAAGAGTAAAGTGCGTCGCGCTGTAAGAAGATCGCATTTCCCACACTGGAAATTGGAGCAGACGCAAATTGCTGGTAGGGCGCGAAGCTATTCTTGGGATCCCCCTATTCCAAATTTCAAGCCATGCAAGAGTACGGTTTGATATTCTTGGAGAAAAGCGTTTAACATAACATTATCACTCTATAAAAATTGATCATTCAAAATTGCGTGCCGTTACAACTGGCATTTTGACCGCACAGGCGAGGACCGTTCGTCTATATTTCGATGTACAGTGCTCGCTGCTGTGTACATCTTTAAACTCACCCGCCCAGGCTTATAAGAAAAGGATAAAGCATTTGCCGTTGATCAATCCCTTTTTGGGATGCGGCACGCATTCTACTTCCATTTGTACATTCGTAGTGGCATTTGAATGCGATGTGGCCTATACAATGACTTGCGGGGGCCAGCCGATGTTCAAGTCAGTGTTTTTTATCCTCCCAGACAAGTCTGGTACCAATTAACCGACCCCGGAGGGATGGAAGGCTTGGTTGGCCCGGGCGACTCACGACCCAGGATTTGATCCCCGGACCGCTCGCGTGGTAAGCGCGCCACTTGTCACTACACCACTTCCGCCCTCATAAAAAATACCTTGCAACTTCTGAAAAATATTCAGGATTGCGCATCCTCGAGTTTCACCTCGAGAAATAACTCATTGATGTGACGCGTACCTAATCACACTAGTGGAGCCTGATCGTTTCATAGAAAGATGGGCTTGGGGCATTGTCCAGAATGCGCCACGTACTCGACTTTGTGCACTAGATTGCGAGATTAATTGAAATTTTTTTCAAGTTTCCATGATTTCTATTTCATTTCAAGGAGCTGAATGGTGAGACGTGTAGTCTCTGCGCCCGAAAATCCCATTCTCTTGAGTTCGAACGAGAATCTTAGATCAGTTTTCAGCAGGACTAGCAGTCTCATTTCGTGACATTTCCCAATTTTCCAAGAGATTTTTTGGAGAAACCTGAGTAGAAAGCGACGAAATCTCTTCACTAGTGCACTAAGTCGAGTGCGTGGCGCATTCTGGGACAATGCTCCAATCGCAATCCTATATGGAGCTTTTCCAGAGTATCAAAGCACATTCTTATAGTGTCCGACGAGCTGAATTCAAAGATATCTTCGGATTCTCGAAAGCTCAATTTTGAACCGAGTTATAACGAATTCACGAAATTAACGAGGATTCGCGTTATTCGCGTGAATTTTCGATTTCAAACGGCGAGTACTGTGGTGGAGCTCAAACTGCAGAAAGTAGAGGCCAAACAGGAGAAGTCAAGGTGATAGCCGCCGAAACCTGTCCGCTATCGCTTTAGCGGCAAGTGTTTTCTCTCGGGTGCAAAAAATCCGTCGACCTTTCACAAAATTAAATCCAAAATCAATCACTGCGACGCTGCTGATCGAGAACCCGCTAATTCCCTTTGATTTTACTTCACCATTCCGAATTTGGCTTCTGCTTCTGCGACATGCGAGGTGGGTTACATTATAGTTTTGGATGGCCTTATCTTCCTTTGAATGCGTCCGTACGGTTGCAGAGGTAGTTCTTTCGAAACTTGTCTTTCAGTCTTCACCACTTGCAGCAATCCAGCAAGTGACTGAAAGAACAAGCTGGCTGATTGTGAGTGCAGCGGCTGGGTTTTGAAGTCCCCCTCCAACTGCAACTGCAATTTCAGAAATATCCCATTTTGCCCTTGCGTATTGGCGAAAGGTTTTATGGACGATCATATTTGTTGACAATTCACATTCTGCTAAAGATAATGAGAGAAATATAATTTTATGACGGCTCGTTGACAAACACCCCGCGGACATTTCGAGATTTGCCGTTTTCGAAATTTTTCCCTTATTGTTTATTTTATGAGAGGAAATAAAAGGGAACTGGATTTCAGAGGCAAGCAAATGCTGACTTGAATGATATTCATTAAGAGATACTCCAGTAGCGACAGTTGTATGCGTTCTAAAGGTTTTTTGATTTAGGCAACAAAGTACAATAAAGCACTCAGTTGAAAAGGTTCGCCGCATGATGAACTGAAGCCCTCCGGTCTCAACCCCCCCCCCTCTCACTAATGGGCGCCTGGGTCGCCGGAGGTTGAATAAGAAACAAAATGGTTCGTCTGAGCTGGGGCAAATGAAACGCATTATGCATTTTATATAATTCGTTCGTTTCTGTTTTTGTTACTTAGGGACCATAACAGCGGCTTGTATTAGAACTTTGGCGTGGGGAGGGGAGGGGGGGGGGGGAGGGGTTGGAGCGTTATTGGGTATTTCTCGAACGCGAAAGCTAATACACTCCCCGTTCACGTGCTAACAGTTATCTTACCTCGACGCGTAAATTCTCATAGAATTTCCTATTACTGCTTACTAAGCGATGGCAGTCCGGCTACAATCGTGCCCTTTTGTAAAACTAGTGGGATGCCTACCAGTTTTGGGCTCTTTTACGAAAGATTTTCACGTTCTGATCCCCAATAAATGATATTAATGAGTACAGTTGAATGAATCACTTCCCCTATGCAGGCTCAACGAGAAGTGCACGCTGTCGTTCAATGAGCGATTAATAAATTAAAAAGGTCTGTATCGCTGCATGAATCTCAATAAATCACATTCTCTCAGAACCAGTTTTAGACACTTTTGCGGAGATTTACTTCACTTCACCCTTTGAGAGTGTGGGATGTGTTTTTGCTCAAGTATTTGCCGCAAAGACAGTTTTTCCGCCAATAAAATCGCTTTCGTGATGAATTTAGGCCCTTGGATGGCAAATGCGAAGCTCCAAAAAGAAGGGAAGAAAGCGGCAGTGAGAAGTGTAGTGTTCAGTGTTTGACAAAGGTTATCAAAGTGTTGCTCACTACTTAGGAATCTTAATACCGCCATCAATCAAACAGTTATATCGCATATTCAAAAAATCTATCCGGTCAATTTCAACAGAAAACCTCAAGCTAGCTAGAAGCCAACGGGCTACCCTCTTCCTGAGAAGCTCCAGGAGTTCGTATTCAGATCAATTTAGATCAAAGAGATGCCACTGCATCTGTCACAGGGCTGCGATATCGTTATCTATTATATTATTATTATCATCGTTATCTGTTATATATTATCTTCAAGAAGCTATGCGGTAGCTCTCAAAAACCCTAGTTTCGGTCTTAATTCTGCTAGCGTATCAAGCAGTCGGTAACTATTTGCAATGAAAGGGTTGGACCAAATGTTTCGAAGGGATTTTTCTTTTATATATCTGGACAGAAAAAAAAGTCTTTTTTCGGTACCATACTTTCCATAATCTCGTTAACTTTATTAAAAGCTGATTTTACGATGAAAAGACAGCCGATTGGAAATTAAGTTAGAGATGGTCAGTGATGCACGAAAGAAGAAAACCATGAAAAACGGCCTAGAACCCGAGAAATGGGACCCTTCCTTGCCCGTTGATTTCCGCATTGATGCGACTCTCATCGGTGCTGCCCTCTTCAACGCTAACGCTCTTTCTCTGCTAAACGGCTAGACTCAGAGAGCCAGAAGGACGCGTTCCGCCGAGCGCGCCAATAGCGCTGCGGGGAAGGCTATGCTAGATCGCCGGGGGCATATCCTTCGATGCTAGCAGCGTGTCGGCCCGCACCCTTAAAAGGTTCGCCTGTTTCCCACTAGGTAAGTTTCCTTTTCCTCGACCTCGTCTTATCGTCGACTCTTCCTTTTGAGTGGGAGGTCTTACTGGAATGTTATCCTCTTACCATTAATCGATTACCGTACTCCCACTTCAACTATGCGTTGTACCTTGACTATAACGCGTGCGCTGAGCGCATCCTGCTTACTATAAAGCGCTTCGTATGTTTCTCTGTCGATCTATTTGTCTGACGAAAAATTCGGTATTACCTGTAGAACCAAATAGAAGGAACAGGTCAAGTTTGAGAAGGGTGGATCATTGTCCAAGAAGTAGAAATGCACGTAGGCTAGGCGAACCTCTGATCAGATTGGGCGTAGTAATAAGCAATACGGATCGCTTTTGATTGCAAAACAGCGTAGAGACCGGGGAAGTGGAGCAAGGTCTGCGTTGGCAAGCCAGGTCGAATAAGGCGGTCCACTGCGGTGGGCGAGCTTTATCCGGATAGAGGGTGGCAGCACAAAAAAATTGTTATAGGGTAGCATTGCCTGATGACTTAGCGTATCTGAAGCTAGGGCGGGGCGTGCACCGAAGTGGGTGGGATTATCGGTTCAGAGGGAGCCCAGAGACCGGGAGAAAGCAGACAATGCTGGACGAAGGGAGAAAGGCCCAATGCTATCGGTGCGTGGGGCATGCACCTAATTGTAAGTGGACGGAGCTGAGATCCGGAATTGCTGTATGGTCCAAAGATAGTGGATAGAATCTAGCGGAAAGTTATCTCAGCATTTTTTGTGATGATCGAGCTAAAACTGAATATTCTGGCAGTACCACTCCATACCGTCGCAGCATCTGTGTTGTGTGTGTGCGCAACAGTGTGCAGCAAATCTGGTAAATAAGTGAATAAGCGAACTAATACCCTGATCAAGTATTTCGACCTTCAATTACATCGGAGTGTGATAGTCGGATTGCGATGAACGAGTTCAGTTTCATAGTTGAGTGTTGCGCAACAAAAAATACTATGTATGATTTTCGAACAGAGGAGGAAATCTAATTTGAAGTTTAATCAACAGTGGCAGCACTTATCATTCTTCAGCATGTCTCTTATAATTTGGGAGATTCAGGAACTCTTTCCTTGGATCAGGATACCAGGAGCAGGCTTGCCGGAACGCACAAGAGCAGAAAGCCATTGGCATTAGTTGCTCCTACAGGTGAATGTACAGGTTTGACGAGCACTTCACTACACCTACGAAACTCGAATGGAATTCGTGTGCATGGAGCGCATTACGGGAATTTCAACGACTGTATTATCGTCGTACAACTAATTCGTTGTATTGGTTGAACAAGTGCCCCCGACATATCCATTCGTCCCTATCGGAACCCAGACTACTCTAAATCTTCTACGCCTCGAGTGTTCCCCATTGTTAGTCAAAAATCACCGGCCGTCTCCAGGCAGCCCATTCTCGTCGGCTTCAGCAATATATTTGTTCACATATATCCCCACTTTCGCCCCCATCTAGGCAGAGGAAAGGAAATCTCTCCTAAAATGTGTGCAACATTGTCACATACTTCGATTCTATGCCGAAGCAACACATCTGATTCCTTGAGTTATTTTGGCACTTTACGCCCTGGCGCATTCGCGATGTGGGCAAAAATAAGCGCTGGCCGACTGTAATGAGACTCTTAGTGATGTTTTTGCGCGGTATTGTTTGATGTCATTACCGCCTTCTTGTTGCCACCCCCGCCGTCCCTCTCATTGTCCTCTGTTGTAACTTCCAGGCTGCTTGTTTCTACTAATACTACCGCGAAGCAATCAAAGCTTATGGTTACCTACCATTGATTGGTGCTTTTCATTGCAATAGTCTGGACCGCTAGTGCTACCTTTAGAGTTATGAGTGCAGTCGGAGACTCGAATGATTTTCGAGACCTTTTCGGCTACATTTTTTCATTTCATATGCGTTGAACTTGGTTCTCAGGCACTTAACACCACAGCAAAATGACGAAACCCACTGAATGCACCTTGAAGGAAGTGACCGAATCCCTCTTTGGGGTCCGTTTCCGGCCACCTCGTAAAAAGGCTCGTATTCAGAAAAGGGGTCAGCACGGAATCCCACAAGAATGTGGGAAAGAGTTTTTTCCTGGAAGGAGTTTCAGAATTTCTTGTTGTGTTTCATATCTCATGTGTAGTCTTAGTCTATGTGCATACTTTTGTCACACCGACACGGTGAGCTGATGAGGAGCAGAGCTTGAGAGGAGTCGCACCAACCCAGCTTATTTCGTTAACTTCGTGGCTCATTCTGCCTCGTATAGACTGTCGCATCGTGCCGACAAGGCGTAGTAGCTTCAAGTGGCCCTGTGTCGCCATGGTGCGGTTTTCCCCCTGTCTCTTCTTACTGAACATTATTTCACCGACCCTCGCTTCTTGCATTCTTGCAGGGAGGTAGAGTCTGCTGCGATTGAGTCCAGTTAGGTGTTGGCACCGCGGCAGGCGCAGTGGCCGACTTCACCCCTGCGTCAAGTATGAACGTGCGTGGAGACGCTCGTATTCAAGGAATCTTGTCACTAATTATGTTCGAAGTTGTAACTCACTTGTTACTTTGATTTAATGATTTAATGATTTATTATCGGAAATCAAACGAAGAACAACAAAATACTACCAACCTTCATATTTGGCCCTTTTGAGTATGTTCGTAGGGGCTCGAGGTACTACTTAGCCAGCTCTGGGTCCCTAATGGTCGATGAGAAGTTCGAGGTGCTCTCTTATGGAGAGGCTGTCAGCTGATGTGAAGAGGTTGTCTTCATCTTCAAATTTCATCTTCAGCAGAAGTTCTGCTCTCAAGCAGTTTTCATGTCATCGGGTGTGACCACTTATTCTTCTCACTTTCCTCGACCTGCCTCACATTGTCTGCACTCCCATCCCAACCTTATTTTGTTCGAGCAGCAGCAGGTACGTTGACTGGACCAACCAGTTACCGTTTGTTATTCTGGTCTTATCTTTGTGCCTTGCCGCCTATTCACATGCACATCATGCTGTTGACGACAAGAATAATGACGACAGAGTTTGCACAGAGTCAAACGGGGTTACTGCCTAAACTCAGAAATTGGGTTCCAACTCGCTGTAGTTTTATGGCGACAATATTGTTGATGAGCCTGGTCCAACCTGACACACCCCTAGCTCCTCCTTCAAAAATTGAATTTCTGAAAGACTTGGGGGAAGGCGTCCAAGGAGTTTGGGAGAAAATGTTTTTTTTTGAAACGGGAATTTCTCCAAAGTACTGAAGACCGCTCGATTTCTCTCAAACTTTCCCAGATTCTCAAAAACTCCCTTTCTCATATCTTTCAAAAATGCTACTCAAGTGCGAGATACCCCCACGGGAAATGCTGGGTGGACTCCTGATCATACCAGTTTGATCAAGCTTTTTTCGTCGGTTTTTCGTCACTACACCAAGAACATATTCCCCTCAAAAATCACCCCCCCCCGTACAAATTCGTGCCAGGACGACGTATTGGTCCTGGTTGCCCATGTGTTTTTCCACGATCAGGCGGGAAGCCCAGTGGAAGCGGTTGGTGGACCTCGGACCATACCAATTGGGATCAATTGCTTTCGTCGGTTATTCGTGCATACACAAGAACATATTCGCTTCTCAAAAATCAGCCACGTTCTGTGAATCGCCCGAATCGAGGTGTTGATTCTGGTTGTTCATGCGTTTTCCCACGATCAAGTGGGAGAAGCTCTCACGGGAAGCGCTGAGTGGACCCCGACCAAACCAATTTGATCAAGCGTTATTTTTTCCATGCAGTTTCCAGTATCTTGAAATGGTCTCACTGTAATTCCCAAAAGGAAACCAGTTTCCATAGCGCTAATGTTGTCTGCACTTTCATGCGGTCGTGACTCATGAACGAATTGATTCATAGCAATTATTCACCGGTTTATGTGTATGCTTCCGCTTGTATTCCCATTGTTCATCATGCCAGTCTGTTTTGGGGAACGCCGAAAGTGCTGATGACATTGCTATGTGTGAACAAAACCACTCAAAGCCTTGATTCATACTTCACCTTTGCTTTTCGCTCCGGGTGTCCCCCAAGAGGCCCGTCGCGCGGCGAAGGAAGAGACGCAGACGCGGCAAAGGACGAGTCGCAGCGCATACTGTAGCGGTTAGGCGTCAGGTTAAATAGAGTGTACCATACTACGTCTCATATCGCACAGCACGCGCTGCGACTCGTCCTTTGCCGCATCTGCGTCTCTTCCTTCGCCGCGCGACGGGCCTCTTGGGGGACACCCTTTTGCTCCGTGGCCCAGAGTGCTGCCTTTATACGAAGGTTCAGCACATTAAACAAACAGCTATACAGGTTTCCAGATTAATCTGAATTGAAGAAAGCTAAAACAAGAATAATTATGGGGTTTATTTATTTATTTATTTATAAACAAATAAATAAATAACTGCTTTGATGTGGTATGTGACGATATTTAACTGAGAGGAAGTGAGTAAAAAAATTCTAGCACGGAAGTATGTTAGATTTCTCGGGCCTTATGAGGTTGTTGGGTGGGACATTTATTCAGTGGCCCAACGTTTCGACTAAATCGTCGTCTTCAGAGGCTCTGGTGTGAGACGCAGTTAAGGTAGAGTTTGAGGACTCTTTTTGAATGGTCGTATAACGTGTACTTGGGAGGGGGGGGCAATGCTTAGAATAAGTAGATCTGTGGGGACGACGTAGGAGCGGAGTCCTGGTCGCAGACGATGTCGTGCCCATCTTGAAATGATGAATGGCGCAAGTGGATGACGGCAATACTCTGAGTAGAACCTAGCGGGCTCGTGGTAATGAATCTCGAGCTTTGCACGGCAGAATTAAGCGCTCTATCTTTTCGAAGGCATTTTATTGCTAACAGCTTGCCCTTCAAAGAAGAATTTACCGATTAGGAAATTGACTGGCCCTAAAACTCCTTGTAGGAAGTAAGTTTTTATCCAGGTATTCCTACGATTCAGAACAGAGTCCGAGTGCGTGGCACATCCTTAAAAGAATTGGGCATGATTATGTAGGTCATTAGTACCCATCTGGCTTTGAAGTGTGGATTCTGGCCACCCCGCTTCCCTATTTTTCCGATTGCACATCTCTTCCATGGGCTTTGAGCCTGACAAATATTTCTGAGATACCATTACTCCCCAGGACCCATTTGGCAGCGTAATCGAGTCCTATATCTTTGAAGTGATTAACTCAGGACTCCTGATGGGAAAGGCGTGACGGCTTTAATGTCTAGGCGATTTTTGATCGCCTCTATTACGCAGATGCATGACGTCGTAGATTCACATAGCAGTTAACTTCTAGGGGGTGGCGCTGTAATGGTTAATAGAACTATAAACTGAGGCTGTAGTTCCAGTGGTTGACGAGAACTCAGGTGTGACTTACGGCACCCAATTTTTTACGCGCCTGTGGGACATTAAAATGGCAATGGGTCCGTTTCCGTATTGAATATCTCTGATACGTACCTTAAGCACATGGGTTGCAAGATGAGGTCGCAACTCACCCCTCAATTCAGAACTCAATATTTGAAAGCCTTGCTAAGAAGCTCAGATTGACTGGTTGGCCACACATCTACCATCGCGTGAGGTGATGACGAAGTGAGGCTTTTGCTGCTCCCAGGTTTCTGTGGGATCACGTCTGCACAGGAATCTTTCATTTCCTTTCTTGGTCAGTATAAGCCACGGTAAACGCCCAATATGGTTTCAAATACTTCTGTGCCTCTAGCGGAATATCATTAGTATGCTTCCATGGTACTTAAACAAAAAAGGCAAATTTCGAAGGCCTCCCTAACCTTCAAAACTCGATGATCTGTAAGGTATTGATCGGCTTGAAGTGCCCCTTGAAGCAATTGGTGATAGAAGCTGCCTTCCAACAGACTCCATTAGATCGAGTCTTGTTCAAAGGCAGTGATTACGATAGATTCAAGAAGGGTTTATAGGAGACTGGTGGTGCTCAGTGGTACGCCAGTGGCGAAAAAAGCGGAGAAATCCGTCAAGAAAACGCAAAACGGGACCCCTTTTTTGGCCGTTGGTTTTCACTCATGAACAGGTAACAGCTCAGAAAGCGGACGTATGAACGAGCGCAACGCGTTTGGTGACAGCATGCCAATCCATGCTCAATCGAGTTGCTTTAGTTGTGCCGCTGCTGGCAACGCAGCTCGTCCAAATCACCAACTAAACTAGTGGGCGGATCGCTTTTGGGGGCGGAGTGCTTTCGAAGTCCTGCTCAGCAACCAGCGCACCTTTCGTCGTGAAAGCGCTACATCTCGCTTCCCTGGCAGCCAAGTAACTGATTCGTGTAATGTATGGTAATCGCTGCCTTTAAGTTCTCCCAC
>MU882822.1:0-10322 GCA_036418205.1 Ostertagia ostertagi
AAGTGACGGCGTTGTTGATAATGCAAATTTTAACCCTGAACAGGTTTTTCGAACGTAAAGCAAACATAGTGATAAAGTGCAAAAACTTAAGGCTCAGCAAAATTCGATCCATGGTCTCACCAACACAACTGGCGAACACTACCACAAGGTCAAGCTGCTCGCTGTCAACCTTGCTCTGCCGGTCTCTTCTAGTGGGCTTTCATTTGAAACAACCTTTGTAACTCTGTTCAGAGAATCGTTCCGCAAATTTGGAGAGTGGATTTGAGATCAGCGTCCGAAAACACGTCTGTGAGTATAGGTTTCATTACGAATGGCCACTTCGACTTGGTATCCTTCCCTTGTTAGAAGCAAAAGCAAACTGCAGGGAATGGGTTCAGCAAGCCTCAACTCGGGGATGGGTCCCCAGAACTGTGCGTCTCTACTGTGATCGATGACGCAACTCTTATGGTTAAGAATAGGGGAAGCATCTAGAGATGCAGAGCTTTGGGGAGCCTGAGTTGGGCTTGCTGCACCCGCTTTCATGAAGGAGGATATTGATCGAATGTTTCAGGAATGGGAGGCGGACCAGGAGGAATGGGAGGCGGACCAGGCGGACCAGGCGGACCAGGCGGACCAGGCGGACCAGGTGGAATGGGAGGCGGACCAGGTGGAATGGGAGGCGGACCAGGCGGAATGGGAGGCGGACCAGGAGGAATGGGAGGCGGACCAGGAGGAATGGGAGGCGGACCAGGCGGACCAGGCGGACCAGGCGGACCAGGCGGACCAGGCGGACCAGGCGGACCAGGCGGACCAGGTGGAATGGGCATGGGCGGTGGACCAGGAGGAATGGGAATGGGCATGAGAGGACCAAGAAGAATGGGTATGCGAGGACGACGACCATTCGGCATGCCAATGATGCCAATGATGCGACCATTTCCACCATTTATGATGGGCTGAAGACGTTAGAATTGGCGATACTACGTAGTCGCACTGCACAATTCGAGCAATTCAAATGTTAGTATTTTGCGGATTCAATCCATCATTCTCTGTAGTGTCCAACTTGAACGATAAAGCACTTCGTGATGTTTGGTGTTCATGATTTCATCATTTTATTGACTAAACTTCGGATTTAAACATTGGTCTTATCCTTATAAACCCACACCACACGATTAGATAATTGTGATTATTGTGTCTGAGAATGAAAGAGAGTGGAAGCAGATGTGCTGAAAAGTGCTGATGGGTTGAAGACTATTACAATCGGCGCAACACACTGCATTGCTCGAACAATTATCCGAATGTTGTTATTTTTGTGGCAATATTCGCTCACTCTCTGTGATGTCTAATTTTCAATAATAAAACAATTTTCATAATTAATTGACATTGGCGACTTCATAATTTTTGTCGACAAAATTTTCAATAATTGACATTGGCGACTTCATAATTTTTGTCGACCCAATTTTAGAGTGGATCCTGGATCAATTCCTTTCAAGTCACATCACCAATCAGACGGATGTTTGCGTTTAGAATATACACTGCGTTTCATAATTATAGGTCCACCCTAAATTTTTGCTACCCCAAAGTTGCTGTGCATTTTTTGGAAATGCTGCTATCACCGTTAGATTCCTCATCACGGAAAACCTTCATAGTGTTTTTCTGACAAATTCCCCCCTCAAGTAACCCAATTAACTTTTTTAGAACGAATTTTCACCGAATTTCGATGAATTAATAACTCATAAAGTTTCCATTTCTCACGATCCGTGAAGGGAATCAGGGAAGCGGGGAAATATGTGGGCTCAGTCGACATCGAGTTTACCATACCTCGTGTTATTCGCCTCTCTTCCCAGTAACAAGCTCAAGCTAGAGCACTTACTGAAGTGGGATAGCTGAGGAGCAGAATTTCCTCCCATGTCGGCCGGCTCATACTGCATAAGCGACTATGTGCAAAATCCTGGTCAGTGCGGAGAGAAGAGTCGCTTAGGTAAATAAAGACTGCGTTTCCTTCAAAATTTAGGAGGAATTGGGTGTCTTCTCTCGAATTATACAAGGAGTCCGAACAAAGTCCGTACTGAAATGCGGCCTTCCGTGAGCAAAACCACCGTGTGGTGAGTAAGCCAGCAGAGCAATAACATCTTCAACGGATTGATGAAGAGCGTTCCAAGATTATTTGAGCGCTACAAGATCGCAAGTCTCCATTTCTCCGTGGAAAAGGGCTCAACTTAATGAGCGATGGTGTGGCTGTTAAGACCCTTCGCGATCTTGGACTCTACCTCCTTGTTTCGTTCTACAGGTGGTCTGAGATCGACGTGGAAAAGTTTATTCTAGGTGGATATATGGCAGAAAAAGAGGGTACAGGATGATCGCGTGAAAATCGCAGATGGTTTCAATGTAACGTAATTTCGGCGGTGAATCCCTAATTTAGCTACCAGCATTTCAAACGTATTATTGTGTTCCTTATGATTATTGGGGGGTCATCCCATTATTGAAAATTCGTGACGTTTTTTCGTTATAGTAAAATCTCTCGACAAGTGATGTGTAGTCATATTTGCGAAACGGTGAAAATACGTTCTAAGGAAGATATTTTAATAATTCTGAATCGAGATTTCTCCAGAAATCAAGTATCAAGGTTTTTCGTTATGGGGAAACTATTGGTAATAGCGGCATTTTCCAAAAATGCACAGCAACTTTGGAATAGCAAAAAATTAGGGTGGACCTATATTTATGAAACGCAGTGTATAAGGAAGTAAAAAGTTTAGCTGCAAGAAAAAAATGAAATGCTGCCAGAAAGAGGGATCCTGACGGCTTCCTTCTTGAGCCGTGGTAAAGCGCTAGGACGGCGAGACATTGGACCAAGCAGAGAAAACAGACCGAGACAGCATAGTGGAGAGTAGTGTGGCGCATGAGCAATGGAGCAAGGAGGGGCATTTCGGTGCAGAAAGCAGCGGTTACGATATTCTAGGCATAAAGTGTATTTTGAGCGTTAAGTATGAAAGTATTTAAAAGTCATTGTATGAAGTGACCAAATAATAAAAAACGTGGATAAATCATATTACGTCCGAGAACTGACCACTGGTGAGACCCTCACTCTGCCAGTTGAATTTAGTCAAGCCTGGGATCCAGAGGCTGGCCAGTTGTGTGAGTGTGCATCAATAAAATGCATACAAGGAACGACACCATCACAGGATACGCCAATTTGATGCAAATTGACAAGCGAACTAGAAATAGCACGTTGACGCAACGATCCCAAATCAAAATGGTAGAGCAACAGCGGTTGATAGTGAAACTGTAGATGCCGAAATGATTGAAACCATTGATGGAAATTCCCTCTTTTTCTCTAAGATTGAGGAAAAGGCGCGTCCGGACGAGTTGTGCGAACTTGCTTGCTCCCTCCATAGCTCCACTGAGCCCTGCTCGTATGTGGAATTGGCACTAATCCCAACACATGTAGTGTGTCATGAGGTGTGTACGAGGTATCCTGTTCCGTAGGTTCACATTAGCTGCCATCAGATCAATGTGGAAGGCCCTAGCGCCATTGTCGCGCACTTTGAGCCGCTGCAACGGCACATTTGTGATACTAGTGGACTACTTTATCCCACACAGAGAACAGATTCTTTGACTCATCCCCATATGGGGGTCGTTGCTCAAATGAAAACGAACACCAATAGCTTTCCACGGGCGCGGGGTGGCTTCGTACAGTGGTATGCAAAACTCGAAGACGAGATGGATAAAATAACATACTTATTAAAAACTCAATGGAATTGGATGAAACTTGATACCTGTCCAACAATTGTCAGTTGCGGATTTCGAGGAATAGAACGAGGAATTTTCCACAAGAAATCCTTACAATCTTGTGGCCAATATGAGAGCACGTAGCAGAGCACACCTTACAGTCTCTGGTGATCACACACTCTATTGAGAAACCTGACTTTTCTCCTGAAGGTTAACGCATCGGCATTGAGAACTTATGAATTTTTAGGCTGTGTGAAAAAGAGTGAAGAAGAAAGTGAAGAAGCGACGTGCGAGGCAAGCATAACAACCAGCAAGCAACTCTTCAATTGGTGGTCCTGAATGTCCAATTCTGACAACTCGGTCTCCATTTGCTTTCCCATCCTGCTATTAAAACCGAACGCGGGATCGCCCGACTAGTAGGAAGGATACCGCAAAGGAAATTGTGGGGTCCGTGTTTTCGTAGGGCAGCAGTGGTGTGGTGACAAGTGGACGCTTATCACACGCGCGCTCTGGGGTCAAGCCTTCCATCCCTCCGGGGTCGGTTAATTGGTACCAGACTTGTCTGGGAGGATAAAAACACTGACTTGTACATCGGCTGGCCCCCGCAAGTCATTGTATAGGCCACATCGCATTCAAACGCCACTACGAATGTACAAATGGAAGTAGAATGCGTGCCGCATCCCAAAAAGGGATTGATCAACGGCAAATGCTTTATCCTTTATTTAACCAGTTGCACCGCACGCGTTGCGCGCACAGACAGTTCTGCGGCGATATGGTTTGGTGCGGCATAAGATTCTCAATTTGGCTGTTACACTACGAATATTTGACTTCTGAGCTAATTCTATCCGCTCCATCCAACGATGGCTTCTAACCTCTTCTTCGCCGTCAACCATTGTCCTATTTTTTTGTTTAGACTGCCTCTACTCTGATTTATAAATCTGGTAGACTCCGTTTATTTCGGTGCATATCCCCACGTTTTCCCCGCCTTTGAACTGTCTCTGAGCTACTTTATACGCCTAGTGGCAAACTCCGCTCACTTTAATGCATGCTCCGCCCACCACTGTGAATTCAGTACCCTCTTTCTACCGGCTTCTTTCCATTTTCCCGATCCCTGGACACTCCCAGGAACGAAGATGTAAGTCTGCCAACAAACTCCACCCAGTTTGGTGCATTTCCCACTCACCAATAACAATTAACTTCATATCCTTTGCTATTCACTTTTTTGCCGGTCTCCACCGTTTTTCGAAACCGAGCTGTAAATTCGTTCGCAAACTCCGCCCACATTGGCGCACGCCCCAGCCACAATAACATTCAACCTCCCCTCCTCCTTTTACCCCTGTACACCTTTTTCCCGCTTAGCTTTTTGAAACCAAATTATGGTGATCTGTAGGAGCCGCTGCATACATCACGACACGCCCCGCCCATTGTGGGCGGGTCTCCGCCCACGTCACTCATGCTGAGAACTCTTTCCCCTGTTTCGAGGCTGTTTTGTAAGAGGGTGTAAAATCTCGGTCGTCAGTACAGTTCATTTCGATGCACGCCACGCCCACTGTGGGCGGGCTCCGCTTAGCTGATGTGTGTTTTGTACTTCGTGAGACCTTGCCCACCCATCCCACACTTGACCCGGTCCCTCCAGGCGGATCCCGAGGAGCTAGGGAATTTCGTGACAGACATACAGAACGACAGACGACAGACGACAGACGACAGACGACAGGCGACAGCTACAACTGACACCTTCTCCACATTTCAGTACTGCTTAGCGTCAGCACAATTCATTTATTGGGATCACAATTCAGTCATTAAGTGGCATGTGGTGATCGAGGTGAAGGAGTCCTATACTCAGGAGAGATGTGGATGTGATCTAATGATGAAAGATTGAAGAATTAAAGTGCTCGCGAGACCTGGAGAAGGTGAGATGCCCGCTATCGAAGGTGCGGGAGTTAAGACATCCAAAAGAGTAACTGTAACTACTACAGTAAGAAAGGACTGATTGGCCAATCTCGAGATCAAAGAGAGGCAGATAAATAGAGGTTTCAAAGGAGTGGGGAAAAATGCCTTTCATACCTTCGTTCTTAGTGGTGGACAATCTATCGCACCTTCTGCCTCGAACCACGGGACCATAGCCACGACTTCGACTTTTGAGTTTTCTCAAGAAGGGAGCGCTTTCAAGAATTTTCACCTGAAAGACGTTTGAAAGGGAGAACCGAAAGGACTGGATGAAAAATCGAGCATTGTAAGGATAGCGGATCAGTAGTGCTGGAATTGTGTTGCCGACCATACTTCGCTTCACAAAAGGTGAATAGCGAGGAGCCGCTAACGACTAATTTTACTGAATATTTATAGCTCATACGCTACATACAGAAAGTGCTCACTCCAAGTGTGCTTTGAACATGAAAAAGAATAGCCACTCGAAGACGAGAGTAAGCAAGTTTTCATGTTCACTGCTTCGGAATTTGTTATCCAATATGTGCACTTGCAAGCTGCCCAAATACTATTCATTCGCACTTTGTGTTATGAATCTCACGGCTTTGGAGTGAGATACGAGCTTAGCCTGCGTGAAAGGAGACGTAATGAAGCCTTCTTCTTTCGAGGAATTCCACGATCTTCGAATCGTAGTCGCAGCTGGCACGTTTCTTATTTACCTTTTTGTGATGGACTCGTGGCAAAATGCGACCTTTCCCCATATTTCCAGGCAAGTAGCTAGCCATGTTTGCATTCTTTTGTAGCTTTCAACAAATGCATGAGAAAGCCTAGTTCTCAAAACATAAGTTCCTTGGAGAAAATTATGTTCACAGAGAAAGATTTAATGGCCTCAATAATCACGTAATCTGGCTGTATATAAGCTTCACAATACTATCTTCTGGGAGAGCTGAGATTTTCTGGGGGATTCAACTAGTGCTACTCCGATCGTCCTTCCGGCTTCCAGTCAATACCAGTGATCGTCTTAACCGCTTCGGCTCCCCTGCAGTCCCCTCGCCTCAGCGTCTTCGCCACAGATCAGCGAGCCGATAAGCCTTGCAGCTTCTGGCAGGAGCGGTATCGATTACGCCAGGCTTCGACGCCCTTCCGGCTTCCAATACCGGTTATCGCGATTGATTCGCGATCCTTAGAAGTTTCTCAGATTTACGTAGCAAAACAAAATCGCTTATCTTTGGGAAAAAGGCCTTTATCTCATGGCGGGGATAGGAATGTAGTGCGCCTAAGAAAACAATATATATACTGGTCGATTGAGCTTAGGGTTTGCTTTTGGCTTTTACTGTGAGACTCGACTTGTCGTCTTTGAGTCTGTATACTGTATTCGTTGGTTTGCTTGCAATAAAAGGATCGCTATTCGAACTACATACGACACTGAACCACCACGTCAGAAGAAGAGAGAAAAGCCGTTGAAAGTGGTGATCGTCCTAAACGTTCGCGCTTCCTGCATTCATCGCTCGAGAGAGGTAATAGACTAGCGCCGGTATCTACACAACTCCGCAAAACCAATAACGAAACCTCAGTCAGTTTTTCAGCATCGAGAGTCGATTTCAACATCTTCAGTGGATTCTTCTGTGGATTGCTGACGAAGCGGCGTGTCTTCGCTGGTGATTAATCTGATATTTGTTACTGAATAAACTAGTACATTCTAACCGCGTGGCACATTAAGAAAGGCGAGCAGCCCCACAATTGACCCCAGCCCTCTCCCATCCCGGCCGATGCACCAAATTGTGATCGGAGTAGCACTAGTTGAATCCCGCAGAAAATCTCAGCTCTCCCAGAAGATAGTACATATTATGAGCTTATATACAGCCAGATTACGTGATTATTGAGGCCATTAAATCTTTCTCTGTGAACATAATTTTCTCCAAGGAACTTATGTTTTGAGAACTAGGCTTTCTCATGCATTTGTGAGAATGAGAGCTACAAAAGAATGTAAACATGGCTAGCTACTTGCCTGGAAATATGGATAAAAGTCGCATTTTGCGACAGGACTAGGGCTCCTTTGCTCCTCCTCCTCATGCTAGACGGTTTCGATTTGTGGCGCTTACTGGCTTGTATCTTACATAACTGCTTGCTTCATAGTATTTGCTAATGAACGCTTAGTAAATCCACTGGGCCAGCACATACATACTCGTCCACAACAGAAGTCTACGTGGGCTCCAGGATGGGGTGCGTGACGATTCAATCGTGGCAGCGGCTAGGTCGCCGCGCCAGCCGCCGCAGCCCGCGATGCGACGTCGGCCGTGCTAGAATTCAGGGTTCTAGCATTGGGGAATGTAGGATTAGATGAAGTTTCCAGTCGTGAAACACGGTATATGATCACCTGCCCCCTTAAAATACAGGATCCTTGTCCTTTGCCATTATTTACAAACTTATTCTGTCATACTGATGTTATGCCTTCCTCACCGTTCCACTGCGTCTTGGAACGTAATATTTTTCCGATTGAGCCAGATTATCGCTCTCTGATAACAATTCAGGCAGTTGATTAATAAAGAAGTCAAATTATGTTCAAAAGGACAACCTTTACATGGCACAAGCTCTGTACAGTGAGGCTTAAATAACTGCGGAGATCTTAAGGTGACGCTTGTTGGCTCACTGATGTCTGGAACTTTGGTCTTGTTCAGTTCTCTAACCCCACCAGCAACTTATGGACAAGGACCGTTAAGCCAAGCCCCATACAAAAATCGCCGCACCAGCTTGCCGCGCGCGACGCTGCCCGCCGCGTGAGCGGCGTGACCTCATTGGCCGACGATTGAATTGACCGTCTCCTCTCCAGTGTCTCGCTGTCAAAGCACTGTTCAGCACATCTGCTTCCACTCTCTTTCATTCTCAGACACAATAATCACAATTATCTAATCGTGTGGTGTGGGTTTATAAGGATAAGACCAATGTTTAAATCCGAAGTTTAGTCAATAAAATGATGAAATCATGAACACCAAACATCACGAAGTGCTTTATCGTTCAAGTTGGACACTACAGAGAATGATGGATTGAATCCGCAAAATACTAACATTTGAATTGCTCGAATTGTGCAGTGCGACTACGTAGTATCGCCAATTCTAACGTCTTCAGCCCATCATAAATGGTGGAAATGGTCGCATCATTGGCATCATTGGCATCATTGGCATCATTGGTCGTGGTCTCATCATTGGTCCCATGCCCATTCCCATTCCGCCTGGTCCGCCTCCCATTCCTCCTGGTCCGCCTCCCATTCCTCCTGGTCCGCCTCCCATTCCACCTGGTCCGCCTCCCATTCCTCCTGGTCCGCCTCCCATTCCACCTGGTCCGCCTCCCATTCCACCTGGTCCGCCTGGTCCGCCTCCCATTCCGCCTGGTCCGCCTCCCATTCCGCCTTGTCCGCCTCCCATTCCTGGTGGTCCGCCTCCCATGCCTGAAACATTCCATCAACTTACTCACTGCTGAGATTCGTGGCGGCTTCGCAAATGCGCTAATTTGAATTTCCATCGTTAGCAACTATTGACAATCAAAGCGAGTTCATTGCGATGTAGGTAAAACATTGCGTTTGAATTCACCTGGGAACTGGGCGTTGCTTGTCGTTACCAGCAATAGGCACAGTATGGTTGGAAGAATTATGGCGGTGAACATTCTGAAAAACCAACTTTGAGGTGGCAGAAGGTTCCAAAAGCAGGAAGAAGAAATGTAGTTGTGCTTGGGGATGCGCTCGGACTGAGTTCTTCGCAAGACTAAGTGGTCTGTGGGCAGTCCTTCAGAATTTCTTTTTATGCCGTTAGAACGTGCATGTTTTTCGCGTATACGATAATAATGCAACCGAGAAATGGTCATATTTTGCGAAAAGACGCAATTATAATAATAAAAAAACGATTCGCAGTGCTATAAAAATGTGCTATGATTTTTATGTTTACACCACGTCACGGACAACGCATAAATGTTGATAATTTATTCGTCAATTTTCCTCGAAATTGGAAACATCATAGCTGTTTTGAAACGGCATCACTTGAATATAGACCTTCATATATCCCGCTGCGGAAAATAGGAACATTCTCGACGGGGTCCATCTAAAAGGATAAGGATAAAGCATTTGCCGTTGATCAATCCCTTTTTGGGATGCGGCACGCATTCTACTTCCATTTGTACATTCGTAGTGGCGTTTGAATGCGATGTGGCCTATACAATGACTTGCGGGGGCCAGCCGATGTACAAGTCAGTGTTTTTATCCTCCCAGACAAGTCTGGTACCAATTAACCGACCCCGGAGGGATGGAAGGCTTGGTTGGCCCGGTGAGGCACGACCCAGGACCGCGCACCTGGTAAGCGTGCCACTTGCCACTTCACCACTTCCGCCCGGTGTCCGTAAACGAAAATGGGGCCAATCGAAATACACGGGGCATATTCTACAAAGGAAAAAAAATTTCAAAAAGGATAATGTCACCAAAGTGTTCATTCAGTGAACAAAACATACATGCCAACGCTTGTTACTTGCTAACCCCTGCGGAGCAACAGCCAACAAAACAGGAGATGTCATAAACCACAGATTAGCTTCTCGGTGAAATCCGGAAGTTCAATTTCAACGTTCCTTTTCATTCAATTTTGATTTACGGTTTCGTTGAAGGCGTGCATATATGATCTTCGCATCCTTATTGCCTGAGAGCTTCGCTATTA
>MU882823.1:0-18652 GCA_036418205.1 Ostertagia ostertagi
TATGAAAAGGGGTTTGAGTCAATTCTCTTGAACACTTGTACTTTGCCCCCTTCCCTTTAAAACCCGAGTTCCCCTCAAAAAAATTGGAATTCTCTCCAAAGTAAGGTACAGTATGAAAGCCCAGAACTACATTTATATCTGGTAAACTGTTAACTCAAAAATACTAAAGAGGGACAATTTTGCCAATTGTGAGCGAGAGTTGGGCGCGCCAAAAAGGGGCGTGGTCCCATGAGCAAGCTACGTGCAAATCCGCATTGTCGTCAAAGGGTTAACAGTCTCAAGAGTGGTCTATTGGCAATCTAAAATATTTCGTTAAGCCGTTCGAGTTTCGCCGTACTAGTAAATGGTAGACAATATGAAGGAGTAGCGGACTCGGATGATTTGCCGCCGTCGGATCCAGACGATGTCATCGTTGAACAAAAGGCAATTTGTCCCACAGTTATCGATCGGTGGGTTTCATATAACTTTTTAAATTTTTTTAAGTTTCTTTTATGATTTTGTTATCCTCTCCCATGAATTTCATGAAATTTTGAAGCATAGATGTGTGTGTGTGGGTGGGACGCGGGATGGGGGAAGAGGGAGGGGAGAGGCGTTGTGGTTGAGACTTATAGAATTTTACATCTGGCTCGTTCTGGCGGTCGTTTCCTGTTAGCACTCATGAGCTGAAGGGTTTAATGTTGATCTAAGTTGAGATTTCGAGCCACATGTGTAAAGGTATTTACAACGGCATACGACAGCAAAAAAAGAATCGTTGGATACTTTTATTCCTGTCTCGAGCTGAAATAGGTCTTTTTAGGCTGCATCTGGATCTTGTTCAGTTGCCGGATAATGCACCAAATGGTTGTTTCTCTTCCGTCAGCTATGTTGCCGATATGGAACAGTTTGCCCTGCAAAAACATAAGTGAGCTTCAAATCTTTCAAAAATCTTTATTACAACTTACAAATTATTTTCTGCTGAATTTTATCAATACGCATACTCATTATTGCGCAAGAATACGATTACGCTGTACATATTCAAATGAGAACTGGGGGTGTGGTATACTGGTCCGGTCGGCTCAGCTTTGCGCATAACACTTACCTAGCTTGCCGATTCCACGAGGGTGGTCGGTATACCCGTGTTTCGGAGTTTCGGTAAGCTCCTATGACCCCTAGTGGCGAGTGGGCATCATAGCCGACTGATGCAGGTCTGTGTTGTTGTTCAAGTCTGGGTATGGCGTGTTCAGTATCTACAAAATCCTCTTCTCGTGTGGTAATGGTTGATCGTCTTAACTTATGCCCTCGTTAAGCCTGAGACCGTTTCAAAACTAGTGCTGGAATCCCCTTTTCATTCCACCATTTCTTAAAGTCTGCGAACCGCTTGGCTCGCAGCTAATACGTCTGTCTTCTTAGATTCGCATTATTATTCGTAGTGACACAGCCTCAGGAGTGTGATTTATCAAATGGTTTAGTACTGATATTGTTTGGATAGTTTTGTTTGGAAATTTTTATTCGTGCATATTCTAAGTTTCTTGGCTGTTAAGCACAAATAAATAAATAATTGGAAGAAGTACATATTGTTAAGGAATCCCAGAGAAGAAAAACCAACTTAAATTTGGAAAGATGATGTTTGTGATATCAATTCAGTCAGCAGCTTTTCCAATATATAAATTAAGGAAAATCATTTTTGATCGTAGTTACATGGTACTTTTTATATGAGCTTCATTCGGAGTCCTCTCTGGCGATGTGTAAGAGTTATTCCAAAAGCATTCACTCGGTAAGGTTTCAAGCGAATCGAACTGTTGTAATAACGAAGTCCTTACATGCAATAACTCCGCTGTAATGGGGATTTTCAGTAGAGGTGCGTCATTTAAGACTACGTTGTATCATGTAAAGTCCTGTTGATTATATTGTAGTTCAAAGGAGACTAGGGCATGCGGAAACAAAGGTCTATGTCCATTGGCGAAATTGCGAATTCTCCATTTCTCAGACCTCCCATCTTTCCACACTAGTGAGGCTTTGTCGTCCTCTCTTCCCGCTATAACGTTTACAATTTTTTTCTCATAATGTCGTCCCAGGAATTTGTATGTGCTAACATATTGCTGTCCGTAATTTGCTAGGACGACACCCATATTTTACGAAAATAGCGAGTGGAATGATGAAATCGCGCTGCTTTTTTGAAGAGAGTAAAAAAAGAGCTTTAAGGCAGAATGTAATAAGTGCATTTCATTCATTAGCGACCGCGAATGCGTGGTCTCAGCAGTTTTTCAATTTTACATTGAAAATTCATCCTTTCAATATAATCTCATTGCTAGAAGAACGTATCGCTCTGCGGAAACATATATGTGCAGTTTTCAAACTCGAAAAATGCCAAATAAATCAGGCACACCGAATCTCTAATGTGGGAAAGTGTGATCTAAGGTTGGGTCACGCTGTCGTCAACGTGTTGAACTCCACTACATAAAAGTTCTCGGGTACGTACACCTGCTTCTCAATACCACTCCCAGCTACACTCCCAACTTGTAACCTGTCCCACCTGTCCCAGAGATGCAATATCTAGTCATTTTTTCTCCGAGGTTATTAAACTCGTTTACGACAAACCTGTAACCTACTTTGATTACGGGTGACCCCATTTACGTTGAAAGAAAAGAGCCAACATTCAATGAAATGTTCTGATGCCTTCAAGTTTCATAACAAAGACGTCCTGCTCGAAATATCCACTCATATATCTCAACTTTTCTCAGTGAAAGTCACTTGCGCTGCGCATTACCAAGCTATCATTCGTCTTGTCATTATTTCTTGTCACCTTGTTCATCATTTTGATCTGTTCGTAGCCTTTCTATATATTTTTTGTCTTTCATATCTTTATATTTAGTTTATCTTCTTTTGCTTTCCCTTGCTACACCTCTACCTTCATTAAAGGCACGAGTCGTGATGATTTCGAGAGAAACTCTTCCCGTGAGTGAGATAGTAGGACCAGCGTCCACTTTCATTTGCTAACACCTCTACTTCCAGTAAAGCACGAGTCGCGATGAAATCTTAAGAGAAAGCTTACCCGTAAGTGAATAGCAGGAACCAGTACTGAAGAGTGGTGCACTAGGTTCAACTATACTTGGTACAGAGTACCACGGGGTCGTACTGTATTAGTTGGAGGAAGTCGTACTTTTTGATTGTCAAGAATGCATTAGATGAGTGGGGAGTGGCGCGGGAGAAAATTTGCCGTTTCAGCGCGCGTATACCCCCCCCCGCTCGACGGCATTTTTGGAGGAAAAAGTGGGCGGGGTTTTGATGGAAGATGGAGATGGTGGAGGTAGGGAAAAGGGGGTCGTATCAAATCCACCTTGGGGGAGGGGGGTCGTAAAAATTTTTCGAAAAGTAGCAACGATAGGACCGACCCTGGTGGCACGCTGACGGGCCCAAATTGCGCGAACAAGCGCCTTTGCTTGGGCGCTGCAACGCGCCGTTGTTGCTTCAATTGTGTCTACATAACCGTCGGCCCTCTCGGCGGATGCTGCTCTGCCCACGTTCCTCTCTCTTGCACTGCTGTGGCCCTTCCGTTAAGCACTGTGGCCCTCACAAGAACAGTTAAGTGTTTTCCTTCAAGTGTTTTGTCTTTTTCCCATGCTAGAAGCCCTCTTCACTTTCGATTTTCGAACGAATAAACTGGTAATTTCGCTCTGTTCGCGAACGTGTATTTACTGTTCAATTAACTTCTGCTTCTTATTTATTTATTTCAGCTTACTTTAAGCACCTTCCCCGATTGTCTAGTTGGTATTGCGCTGGAAAATGTTTGTCCACTATGAGATCAGGCAAGCGTATTTTTGCAGCAATCCGCTTTCGAACCTTCCTTGATAGTAATAGAGAGATGTAGAACTTTGCTACTTCACGTGCTTCCATTGATGTTTTCTACCTGCAAAGGTGAACTTTCGGTGCCAATGAATACCACACACCCTGATGGTGACTTTGGTGACAGTCAGTACTTCCAAGTTGCACCATGCGTAATAACTCATTTGAGGCCCTTCGGTAGCGATCCATTACCTCCCCACGGTCAGCCCAGGAGAGTCCCGGCCACAGCCTCCGTTCTACTGTTTCTGATTGTGATACCAGTCGACCGATTCACTTTTTCCCTGTAGAACGGCCGTCGACTGGCATCTCCAAATCTCTAAAAAGGAGCGGAGCACAAATGATATCTAATATTTCCTATTTTCAAGCTCTTTTTATGAAGTTTTTTGCCCAATTCGCTGAAGAAACCGTCATTTCCGCCGAATTTGTCGAAAATTCTGTCAGAAGCGACACAGATAGACACTCTCTCCTTCTTGCAACAGGACTCCCTCAGAAAATTTCAAATTTGACCCCCCCTTGTCCTCACACAAAACCGAATACGACTCCCTCGTTGAACTTGCTGGAACACCCTATTTCATTATCAAATGAAGCAAAGCAGGTGCACGATATTAATGGGCCATCGCCTGCACACTAGGTCGGTGCAGCGTGCGGACAGAGTCAACCCTGCGTTGCGCAGTTTTCAAACGGCCACGTTGCGCAGTTTCGCCCGATTAGACACGTTCTCTCGCGCGAACATTCACACTCGCATGCTCGAGCCGTCTGCGTCTCCGCCCATACAGCGTGCGTTGAGGATCTCTCAACGTGCCGTTGCGAACTGCGCAACGCAGGGTTGACTCTGGTCCAACCAGCGTTCATACTAGGCGATATCGCAAAGTTACAACGCCTACTTGCTTCTAGCGAGTAAAACATTGTTCAGTGCAAGTACCAATACATAAAAGCTTTACTTGATATGATGCCGTCAACAATAATTCAAAATTTTGCTCCCCTTTTTAAAATTTTGGATGGGAAAATAGAAAAAATATTAAGGAAAGATTTCATGAAAAGCTAATGTAGTGAAAAATTCTTCATATGCATGGGTGAAGAGAATCTGTTATCTGACTCTCCGAAACCCTTGCCTAATCCGCTGAATGCAGTTACTTAGTTTCTATACATCACTCGTTCCGTTTACATCCATCTGTCTTTATTGACGCATGCCTAACCTATACGAGATTCCCATTGTACGCGTTCTGACCGTCATGTTCGCTTCCTAAGCCCAGGAATTTGCTGCTCGAATTGTATCTCCTTTTTACTCTGGGGGTTTCTTCGCATGGCTATGGGGCAAAATTCTTACATTCAGTTGCAGCTTCTCCTCGTTTAAGTTTCCCGGCAAATTAATAATTCCTTGACCCAGGCGCATATTGTACGGTTGGCTAGGGGTTGTTGGTTGTCTGAATTGTTGCGTCGGCAAAGCGGGTAGCGCTAATTTCTTGATCAGTAATGAAAGGAGTAGGGCAGACAAGCTGCTGCTGAGCTCGCTTCTAAGAAACTGTTGAGTTCTTGAGTCTATGCTCACCGCTGAATCGGTTAAGCCCAGCTGCGCTTTCTTATTGCCGCCGCTTTCCGTTCACCCCCCCCTCCCCCACTTTTTTAACGCGCGTTGAATTGCGAGATAATGACTTGTGATCGGGGCTTCAATATTAGATAACTCCTCCCATAATTTCGGCTGGAATGTTTTTTTACAAGCTCTCAGAAAATGTGTCCGCTTCTCGCTTGAGTCGACGATCGCTTACCTCATCTATTTTCACTCTCGGATGGACTACCCGCTACGTGAAAAACCAAGTATCAACTAGTTGACCAAGGAGCAAGGGTAAGGGAGAGGTAACTTCAGAAAGAATGGCCTCTCCAGACCGTGCGATACCTTAGTGCACACCACAAAAAAAACACGAAAAAAATGTGTAGTTTTTCTCTAGGGTTTTGCACGGTCTGAAGGGGCCATTCTTTCTGAAGCCCACTACATATTTCTTACCCGCTTGTGGTCAACCAGTGGACCCGACAATAAACGTTCCCGAAAGCAAAATATCAACTTGTATACACCGGCTGTCGCAATTCGCCGTGTGAACGAAGTAAGCAGTAAAACGCATCCATGATTTTGAATGTGAGTCGAAACCATGGCGCATCTCGGAGCGGTTGATAGCTGGTGTTACCCTCAATCCACTATTTTAGCGCCACTTCATCAAATCTCGCTATTTCTTGATTGCTGCCCAATATTTTATTTTTTAAATATTCGCTGGGAAATATGATGCTGATCTCATTTTCAGTGCGAACGCATTTGTTGATCCGTTCGAAGAGGAGGAGCGAAGATCCCGAACAGAAATGTGGGTGGAATCAACCTCACCTGGATACGCGAGCGACGATGAACCTAAGCAGGCTTTCGGCTTCAGAATCGGATGGGTCCGTCCCAATTCCGGAGGTACACAAATTTTTAAGGTTTCCAGTAGATCTCCATGTCGTCCTTTCTTGGAACCTCGGCATTTGATGTTATTGTGCTGCAATTGTTTTTGTACTGTATGCCAAACGAGGTTTTTAAGATGGAATCTTTATTTACTGGCCTTACGTTTCGACCGCTTCGTCTTCTTCAGAGGCCTGGAGATTGTCGAAGATTCCACCGATGCGGAGCGTCAGCTCACGCCTTGTGTTAGTATGGCGTCAATATAGCGAACCCTTATTCAAACGATCTAATAATCTGTAATCTGTTCGCTATATTGACGCCATACTAACACAAGGCGTGAGCTGACGCTCCGCATCGGTGGAATCTTCGACATCCAGGCCTCTGAAGAAGACGAAACGGTCGAAAAGTAAGGCCAGATAATAAAGATTCCATCTGGAAAACCTCGTCGGTATACAGTGTGAAAACAATTTAAGGTAGATATTCCTGTTGTGTAATAATTTTCTTGTTCCTGAGCTTGCCTTGCCGATAATAAGACACTTTCGGTTAGTAGCAAGGCTATCCCATCAACCTACCATGTTTTTCTGAACCTTATCGACTTCTATGGCAGGCTTCAACTAAAGATATCGATTTTAGGTTAAGGTTTCTGCGTGCTCCGAGAAGAGCGTCAGCGCCAGTCCGCCTGGCAACACAACCACTTCGACGACGGGTGTTGATGAAGAATTGCAGCCATCTATTCAGATTCAACTTAACGACGAAGTCCTTCCAAATACGAGTGTCAGTGATGGATTGAATAGAGCGCAGACGTCTGGAAAAGATTTCTGCAGTAACCATTTTGATACATTTTTCAGAAACAAAAAATGGATATGACTAGAATGGATTCATTGACGACATCGGAGAAAAGCGAAGCGAATTCGTTGGTCAGCTCCGAGATGGATAAAGTGAGCCTTGTGAAAATGAGATTCAACTGCAATCTTCACCGTGCCAGAGAGGATGCAAAGAAAGAGGTAAGCCGCTGGAATAATTTGAAGAAGTAGAAGCTCAAATTTCATCAGGCACGCCTTAGACTTCTTTTGACTTCTTAACAGATGTAATTAAATGGTTGTTCGAACGATAAAGTGAACCCATGGGTGCTGAGGATTTTCGAATGTGATGTGTGTTGTATCCCCGTTCCCCCACATTACTCCGTGTATGCAAGCCGGGGTGCGGCTTGGCTCGGAGGATTCGTCAAATCTAGATCGTATTAGCCTTTGTAGTCAGATTGTTGGAAGAGAATGGTAGAAGACTTAGAGCCAGAGAGCAAAGATTAAGTGTGGGAGACCTACCTGCGGAGGAGCAGGGCGAAGGTAGGCGATGAGCTCTTGAATGGGGAGAAGTTCCCCACATTGAACTAGCTACGGAGCGGTGCAAGGTGAAGTTTGCTTGAGTGGAATTCGAACCATAAACTGTGCGCTGGTGGCGATGACGTTCGCCACTGTGCCACCTCACTATGGAATTATGTTTTTCAAATCACTCATAAGAGATACACAATAGTTTTGGACTAGGGTAATGACAAATATAGTAGCAGAGGTGATTTGTTTAGGTCGATCTGGAGAACTTTGATCGGTTCTGGCGATACCTGTACAAAAAATCCGAGCCAAGTGAGGAGTCCGATAAGAAGAAGCGCGACGAGAAACAGGAGGATCACAGAAACAACTCGTCGACGTGGCCGAACCCCAGCGCCTTCCATTGAGCGAGTGGTGCTCTACTACACAACTGATCGTCGTATATCGTTAACGCCGTCGGCGTCGTCGTTATCGCCATCACCAGAGCCAAACTCGCAGCGATCCTTCACCGTCGACTCCGGCAGACATCTTTTCATTCAGTCAAATAAGCCTCCTGTGACTGCTCAAGATTCCACCTCCTCAGAGCCATTGGGCGATATCGTGGTGCCAGTTGTGCAGGCTAACTCTCAACAATCTCCTGTGTCAAAACAGGAGGAAATCTCCACTTCATCGAAACCTGTACCACCGACAACCTATTGGAAAGCTCCGGTATCCCAGCAAGATTCGATGTCATCAGAGCCCATAGGCGATATTGTGGTTCCAATCACCAATCGACCTCCAAGTGGCAGTGAACGCTCGAAAACCAAGGAACCACGAACCCTTGGCAGCAAAATTGTGATTTACGAGTCAGAAGAAGCCGCACCAAGCAGGGAAGAGGCGACAGTTGATGAAGTGAAGGTTGGTGTTTTTTTTTATTTAGAATCAAGGACGGCTAGAAATCCGACACGTAGACCTTTTCGGTCATCATCTGAAAGTGATACAATTTTTGAAGAATGTGCTCAATATTCAGGAGCAGGTTGAAATCCCCGCATCGAGCAGTCAGGTAGAGGGTGAAGTTAACAACTCGGTAGATGGCAACGTATTCTTCCTTTTGGACGAATTGTCTGGCAGTGAACCAGACGAGGGAAGAGTGGATGTGAGCCACGTATACGGTAAGAATTTTTTAAATTATCATTTTGAAGAACAAAATCAATTTCTTTAATATGCTTCACACACATTAAATATATAGAAATGTAAATAAATATATACTTAAATAATAAATGTAACTAATTAAACAAATAAATAGAGACAATCATAAAAAATGAATAAGTAAACGTAAATATATATGTATATAAATATGTAAACATACATAAATGTTCATACATATAAGTATACAATTATTTCCACCGGAGGATATGCGGCTCCCCTTTATTTCCGAAGAAGTTGTTTATTCTTGTTTACCAATCCCGTTCTAGTAAACAAACCTAGAATGATGTGATGCTAAGAAGGCTTCGAGCCGGTTTTTGATTGGTGGAAGAGCCACCCACCATCAGCGGCTTCAGCCCATATATAACCTCCTTACCCAGGTTCATTTACGTCATTGGAATCCCAGCCTAAAATAGCTCTACCCAGTCGGTACAAGCCATAATCATGGATTAGTTTTGGATTGATGCATCACGAACCAAGTTTAGAAGGGTAAAGTGTGATGCCTTCGTACTCCCGTTGAGTATAACAGCCGGTTGAGTTCCAAAAGAAAATAAACTCGAGCAAAATTTTGCAGTAGTAGATCGGGTGTGAAGTAGGCAGTAAGGATGTTCTCGAAAAGTTTCATCAGCTGGAGTGCGCTCAAAGAGCCTGGCGTTATGATGGGATCATCTAGTGTGACCTCATGATTTACTTGTACGATGTTTCCTCCGTAATTGATCTGGTCAACAAGTCTGAAAGATAAGTAGTACATCTTGACCTGCCTACTGTACGGATTTCGTTTCTGCCCCAAAATGGCTGGAGCAGAACGGAATATCAATAACGTTTTTGGACAAGTTCCATTAGCCATGTAATCAGCAAGCAATGGTTTGAGAATTGGAGAACAAGGAATTTTCCCTCAGACGGAAAGAATGACCTGCCGCACGATCAACAGTCGCGACAATCCCCCGTTACTTCGGGTGAACAGGAGGATAGCAAGAGAGCCTACGTTTTAGAATACCAACGGTCTCCTGGTCTCCTGTAGTCAGCTACCTAAAAAGGAACAAAGGTGGACAAAATTGGTCATTAGATTGAAACAGTAAAAGAATGCGAGTAGAAGGTGTGATGCAGATCTCTCTTGTTCTCGTCGCTTCGGTTGGATACACGAAACCATCAAAGACGGAAAGATGGTCAGTGGTGCAGGGATGAAGAAATGAGAAACGGCTCAGAATCCGAGACACCCCTTCTGTACCCCTTTGATTTGCGCATTAATGCGATGCGACTCTCATCGCTGCTGTCCTTTCAACTTAAAGGAATCTTGCGCGGAAAATTCTTGCACTCTTTCCTAACATGAATATGTCAGTTGTGATCACTGGAAATAGCACACAAAGTTTCACGCATGAAGATTCGGTTTCTGAAGAGAAACAAACGTACAAAAACTACACGTTATGGACCATCGAAGGACCAGGAGGCAGAGCCAGGCGAGGCATGGAAAGAAGACGGCGTTTGGCCGGCTACGTACCAGGCGACGCAATGAGAGAATCGGGTTAAAGCGCGCGATTTCGGAGAGTGGAGACAAATCGATCGATGGAATAGGATGGAGTAGAAGTGTAAGATGTGAATGCAACGAAGCAGAAGGCCAGAAAGAGCTTCTAGTGAATGCACTCCAAGAACCAAGTTTGAGCATCCCCGTCGCCAGCATTCGTGAAAGACGTCCGTGGGCAATTCGAACGCGTAGCAGCCTTTTCGAGTTTTCGAATTTCTAATCAAAACGAAAGCAATACTTCAGTTCTTTTCACTATTATCGTGGATAATGAGTCTCAAGCCAGTGATTTATGGCTGAAATAGAATCATGATTTTTCCGCGCAAGATTCCTTTAAGCTCTCCTCCTGCTAAACATCTAGAGGATCGACAGGGAGAGGACGTTCTGCTCGGATGGTGCGCTAGCAGCGCTGCGGGGAAAGTCAAGCTAGATCGCCGGGGCATATCCTTCAATGCGAATTGTTTCCCGGCCCAGACACTTATGTAATTCGCTGTCTTCCACTGACAAGGGAAGGATCCCAGGTCGAAGTGGCCATTTGTAACGAGACATACACCACTAGATGTGTTTTTGGACGCTGATCTCGAATCTGCTCTCCAAATCTGCGGAACGATTCTCTGAACGTAGTTATGAAGCGAGATAGTGCAGTGGCAGCGGCCCAAGCCGACGGGAAAGAGGTCGTGGGATCGAATTCTCGGCGAGTTTTGACTTTTGCTTTTCCTGAGGACATTGTTAAGGAAATCCTCATCTATGCTAAGTCATCAGCACTCGCCTTTATTACTAGTGCGAGGAGATAGCGAGGAGTTTCGATCAAGTGTGCGTGCCATGTGCAAATGACCAACGGTGACTGCCCACATTTTCAAAGTTAGGCACAAATTTCGGATTTGGGCCGAAAGTTGAGGAAAGGGGCATTTTGACGCGCTGAACACGAATATCACCTCTGTTTGGCACGAAAGGGCCTGACGCGGGCGCTACGAGTACAAGGGGCGATCTTTTGCGAATGGCGCGCACAGTGTTAGATGCTCCTCGCTAGCTATTCCCACTTGTAATATAGGCAATCGCTAATAATTTATATGGATAAAAGCATCTTTAGCAATGTCTCAAGGAAAGCAAATGTGAGATATCGCCAAAGAACTCGATCTCACGACCTCTCACTCGCCGGCTCGGGCCGCTGCCACTGCACTATCTCGCTTCATAACTACGTTCAGAGAATCGTTCCGCAGATTTGGAGAGCAGATTCGAGATCAGCGTCCAAAAACACATCTAGTGGTGTATGTCTCGTTACAAATGGCCACTTCGACCTGGGATCCTTCCCTTGTAAGTAATCATTCCCTTCTTCAACCTTCGTCCTTATTGGGGATCTCCTTCACGAAGTAGACATCTTATAAAGAACTCATCGACAAAGATGACGATTGGAAAGCCACTACGGCGTAATCCACGCCGCGTATCATGGGGTGTGCACGAGGTATCTCGTCCATAAGCTCACATTACTCGTCATCAGATCATTTCCTAAGGCGCTAGCGCCATTGTCGCGCACTTTCGAGCTGCAACAGCGGCACCTGTATACCCTCTCCCCCACTCAAATAGATTCTTTGACACGATCTCATGTGGGTTATTGCCCTAAAGCAATGGTATTGGTGAAGCGCCTTTACAATGTCCAACATATTCTTCTATTCTGAATGAGGAAATTTTTGACTGCGATTCGGCCTATGTATTTCCGATTGGAGATTGATCGATGTGCCAATCAGTGCTTTTCTATATTCCCAAGCGTGTCTGATGTCATATAGTCGATCCCTTAGCACCCGAAAGACTCGGTTCCTGCGCATATTTCGCTCCAAAACTTCCTAAAGCGTATGCGCAATAAGTGGCACACTAGAACTCCGCCATCTTCGACTACATGTATACTGGTTTACCTAAAAGTGAATCGGCCGTATTTTTTCATGCAACTTCAGCTTCTATTTAGAATCGCAAATCATTTCTGAATGCGCGTCTGGAACGCATTATGTATCCGAATTGATGTTTTACTTACTTAGGATACTGATTGAGAGGCAGTGGTGTAGTGGCAAGTGGCACGCTTACCACGCGAGCGGTCCGGGGATCAAATCCTGGGTCGTGAGTCGCCCGGGCCAACCAAGCCTTCCATCCCTCCGGAATTGGTACCAGACTTGTCTGGGAGGATAAAAACACTGACTTGTACATCGGCTGGCCCCCGCAAGTCATTGTATAGGCCACATCGCATTCAAACGCCACTACGAATGTACAAATGGAAATAGAATGCGTGCCGCATCCCAAAAAGGGATTGATCAACGGCAAATGCTTTATGTTATGCTTTTAAAAGCAAGCCCGGGGATAAAACCGGTGATAAAAGCGTTTCGTAGTGATGACTGAAGCTGCGCACGGCCTCAAAGTGGAAAGGAAAGCTAGAGAAATCTTTGGGATCGCTGAAATTAAGGCCTTAACCTTCAAAAGGTCGGATGTGGAACGATGGCGAGGCAGGGGTCAAAGAAGACAAAACACGCGAGAGATCACGCCGTTCGAGAGAGCACGCCGATATCGAGGTGGGTGGGAAGCGTTGCAACGGGGTCGATGGTTGCAGGCCCGTAAGGATTAGCGCCCTAACCGCGCAACTTTTGCGGCGAAGCTGGAGTGATCTAGGTAGGTAGGGACCTTACAATTTCCCTCGCGGTATCCTTCCCACAAGTCGGGCTAATCCCGGGGTTTGCCTTTGAAGATACTCATACTACTAGTCAAATGTAGCGTTATATAACAGATTCCTTATAAAAGAGAGGAAAATTGAGGTTCTCCACTCTCGAGAAACTAGTTCTTTGGTGAGCTATAGGGATAATGTGATTTTACTCAATACCCAGACCTTACTTATTGAGACAGTCATAAGATTCAAATCTATCCTAAATCGGAAGTGCAATGTCATAGATTATATTTTTGATATTTGAATTAATAATAAATATAATGTGCTAATCTCATGAAAGCTCCAAAATGGCTTACTGACAAGATCTTCAGCTGCAGATCTGATGGTATGAAGAGAAATGTGATGCGATAAGATAATCAGTGTACACCATAGCAACACGTGCTGTTTTTATGTCTTGGTGAAGTATTGAGCTCGAGTTAAAACTGGGCGTCACACAAGGAAGTGGGAGGCGCTGAGGAAATCGAGCTGGTGTTTAACTTGTACGGTACGACCTGAAAGTTCATACGAAGACAGTGATTGCGATAGGTTCAAGGAGGATTTCTAGGAGTGCTTGTACTCAATAGTACGCCAGTGGCGAAAAAAAAAAAACGAAGAAATCCGTCAGTAAAACGCAAAGCAGGACCCCCTTTTTTGGCCGTCGTTTTCAAGTTATGAACAGGTGACAGCTTCAGAAAGCGAGTCTATGAAAGAGTTCATCGCAACGCGTTTGGTGACAGCATGCCGATCCATGCTCCAGTCGAGTTGCTTCAGTTGTGCTGCTGCTGGCAACGCAGCTCGTCCAAATCACCAAGTAAACTAGTGGGCGGATCGCTTTGGGGGCGGAGTGCTTTCGAAGTCCTGCTCAGCAACCAGCGCACCTTTCGTCGTGAAAGCGCTACACCTCGCTTCCTTGGCAGCCAAGTAACTGCTTCGTGTGGTGCACATGCTTCCCCCGATGCGCTCCCTCTTTATCGTAATCGCTGCCTTTAAGGCAGCGGTGCAGTGAGGAGCAGGTTCTTACCAGGAAGGTCTTTCAGGGCGTGACAAGCTTTTTGAAAACGGTCTTTTGCATGATATAGGGGCAGATGCGGGAACCACAGAACCATGTTCAATTTTTCCTGAACGGCCCTCTGAATACCAGAAAAGGAGGTCCCTAGTTCGATTCCTCGTGGTAACAAATTTTTGCATTTCGAGTTGACGTGCCAAAATTCGCGCAAAATGGAGTTAGAACCAACCAGAACAATCAGAACTCCATTTTGCGCGAATTTTGGAACGTCAACTCGAAATGCAAAAATTTGTCACCAAGAGGAATCGAACTAGGGACCCCCTTTTCTGGTATTCAGAGGGCCGTTCAGGAAAAATTAAACATGGTTCTGTGGTCCCCGCATCTGCCCCTATATCATGCAAAAGACCGTTTTCAAAAAGCTCGTCACGCCCTGAAAGACCTTCCTGGTTAATTAATGGGGCAGAGAGAATCTCGCTTCAAATGTGGAAAGAAATGATCGAGGGAAGGGATCTTTGAACGGCCGAAGAAGTTCTCAATGAACATTTTTGGTGGAGTGATTTGTAACATGTGGAAAAATTTGACTCCATGAATATGAACCTCACATCCGTTTAAAGCGTCAATATTTGACATCCTTCCTTATACGGCGGAATGGTCAAATTACTCCAACGAACAAATTTTATCTGTATCCACCATCAGGGGCGAGAAATTCAGCTTATGACAGAAGCGAATTAGTACATAAAGAGATAGTAGCATTGGTAGATTATATTATCTGTCATTCTGTATGTCAATTAAATTAACAAATAATGTATTCCTGTACTCGCAATTGTAAACAATAGCCAAATAAATAAAAATGACGAAAGCAAAAAAAAGAGCAAATGTGCCAGTTCCCTTAATGCGCGCTCTCCTTTGCCCAGCCCTTTTCCAGCACCCACTCCAGCCTGTCAGTTAGGGTGAGATGTACAGGGGGCAATAAAAAAAAAGACATTTTGTCTCCACTTCCAAACAGACCGATTTAAACACACTCTGCTGGATTTGAACCGAATGGTCTCAAGTAAAAATGAAAGAGCGCATTCCATTTCATGAAATAAACTTCATATTGCCCTCAACTTCATATTATAAATTGAGAGATTATATAAAAAGAGAGATCGAGAAAAAAAAAGAGATAGATATGAAAACACGACAATTTTGGATTGCATGAAAAATGGAGGGTTTCCCATGGAGACGCACTTGGATAACCACGAGTTTGGGCCATGGCTCGCGTACCTTGCACTCGTCCTCGTGATATTCTTATCCTTATTACGTTTCATCCACTGATTATCTACTTGAGGCCTTGCTGCTAAACATAGCCCATGGACGCAGTGGCGGCTTACTGCAGGAAATAAAGGCATTCCACTCCGAAAGGCTAATGCCCACTCAGAGCTCTTCGATAATGAATTTGTGTTATTCTTGCAGCAAGCAAAGTGGACGTCACAAACAGTAATTCCACTGCATCCAGAGAAATCCGGATTATTCGTTTCTCACATATTAAATAATAGAAAATGTCGAGTACTGATTACTGAACACTTGGCGTGGGTGGTCCCTTTTGTGGATTGGTCCCACGCATTGTCCTAAAGTCTTAAATTGGCAGAGGCATTTGAGGGCTTGTGTCTGATCGAATTGGTGAGTTCATTTTGTTTGAATAATTGAAGGATCAAAAATGGGAAAACTAGCCGGAGAGACTAAAGCCAAAGAGGCAACTCAGAAAAAACACTAAAATTTCCCTTGTGAGGCCGTAGGGTAAATGAGAGACACTGCGCTGCGAGGAGAGGGAAAACACGAGAGAGTGCGTCGTACGCGAGGGGGCGCAAACACCACGTATGACGCGATTGATAAGTATGGCAGTACGGCAGCATACAAGGCGACGCCTTATTACCTCGCACTCCTAAGTCCTAAAGGCAGGAGTGGCGACAGTTTCGCCTTTAGGAACCCTTCTTTCTCACTCCAAAAGGGACTGGCTCTCGCGACCTAATTCCGGCTTCCGTAGGGTCTGTTACCTCACCCTTGAGAGGATGTCTCGAAGAATCTAATCGCAACCCTCTCATATAGAAACTGGCTATTACATCCTGATAATTTATTTCTAATTATTTATTTTGACAATTTTATATTTTGATAAATTATTTGTTGATTATTTACTGATTATCAATCGTAAGACGAAAAAGTTGTTATAGGTATATTTCAGTGACTATTCAAAGAAACATATGGATTTGTCTCTTTCTAGAAGTGAAGCAGCGGTTGCCAATGGCGTCTGATAATCGGCTTACGGATCAGTCGACGTCTACAGCTGATCTCACCGACGTCACTCAGCGCCAGGGGCGGAACGATGAAGCTATCGCATATAAGAAGGAACAAAGCGACAAATCCACCGTTACCACGCCGTCGTTGGACGACAATAAGCACTCAACAGCAAAAGAAATGCAGGACCAGACCACTTCTACGTCTCATTCACCAGTACCGCCGACGGTACATCTGGAGGACACACCGGACACCGATGTCTCATTGCCGGACTTCAGGGAACAGTGAGTTACAATTTCCGTTGGGACTTTTTATTGTATGATTTCTGCCCCAATTTGGAAAGTTCTTAGTGTAGCGTTCATGATTTTCTGCATGCTTGGCTGAGTTTGGAAAATTTTTCTATTTTCCACGTCGGAGACTTCAAAGAGCCGCTGAACAAAGCTTTATTGTGCTTAATGGCCCGCGGGAGTTTTTGTAATATTAAACAACTTTCATGAGTGTCTAGGTTCACTGGCCAACATTCACTAGCTCAGATCTTCTTATCATGTCTTTGTGGCCCCTGGCGAACCTCTGAAGGCGTTAGTTGTATACAAAGTAGAGACTTAGCGGCTTCAGGCTCTTTCGCAAGTTTTTTTTTGTACAAGGCTCTCTTTTGAAGGAAAGTGAAGTACAAAACGTGGCGGAGCGTTCCAGCAACTTTGCTGTTTTTCTGGTGGTTTTTGCTTGGAAAGAGAGATGGGATCTTGCCTAGTACTGGGTTCGCACTGGATGAGAAAATTCAATTTTTCGCCAGCTCTCTCAGAACAGCTCTATTCCTTTCATCACTTCCCTTGATCTCGCTATCATTGCTCTCACATTAGAGTTGCGCACTAAAGAAAAATTATTCCCCCAAGTAGCGTGATCCCAAGCGCGATAAACCCATGGAGTCATTTGATTCACTAAAATGACCCTGAAATGAATATAGCGTCACTTTAAGAGAAAATTTATGTTCTGAGGTTGTTTTCGGCTTTTTTAGGACCTTTGCTTTGACAGAAAAAAGGTCCGATGAGTTTGTTTCCACGGCAATAAGCAAATATTGAATATCGAGTAGTTGGTGGTCCTTTTTTTGCATTTGGCCTCAGTGATCCTTTTGGAAGGGTTGAATTGGGGGTTATTTCGAATATAGGCCGTTGAGAGCGAGTTTATGAGAGCTGAAGGATCAATCTGTGAGCCTACTGAACTTCGCATTATCCTTTCAAAAGACCACTTCCAGGCCCATTACTGCAAATCCTGAAACAATTCTTTGAGAAGTAGCTTGGAACTCTTTAGCGGAGGCAGGTGCCATATAACTTGACTTTTGGAGGCCCAAAAAGGGGTTGAAGGGGTTGCCTACACTTGGTTTCCAGGGAATTCTTTCCATCAGTGAGCTACCTGAACTTGTAATGACTGCAGTATATAAATTAAAATCTGTGGAATTTTCGATTGCATCGGAATCGATTTTGCGAATAGTTTTTGTTGCCGTCGGCCACATGTCATACACATTCACTGTGTAGAAGCGGGTTATTCATTATTTTAATTTTTCAGACTTTCCGACATAGACACATCGTCACTGGAAGATTTATTGGCTATGGACACGCGTCCGAATTCGTCCAATCGTAAATCAGTGTCCTTTAGCGATTTTGTGAGTTTCTTTTGAAATGTATGTGAAATGTTGAATAGATATTATGTCATATGTCAGTTCATTTCAGATCGATGTCGAAATTGTCACGCCAGAGCTGCCGAAGAAAAGTCCATCGCCAGAATTCCGTAATTTCACTGTGAAACCGATCCTGAAGAAAGATTCCAAGCAAGCCGAAAGGTAATTCTAATTCTTGAGATTTTCGTCGTTGGACGAACCGTTTGAAAAAAGGTTGAAAGGTTGCTATGGCACATAAAATACGGCCCATATATCACAAGGTGACGCTCTTCCTGTAACCGAGCTTACAAGGTGAAAGTAGGGTTATGCGCAAGGATAGGGATAAAGGATAAAGCATTTGCCGTTGATCAATCCCTTTTGGGATGCGGCACGCATTCTACTTCCATTTGTACATTCGTAGTGGCGTTTGAATGCGATGTGGCCTATACAATGACTTGCGGGGCCAGCCGATGTACAAGTCAGTGTTTTTATCCTCCCAGACAAGTCTGGTACCAATTAACCGACCCCGGAGGGATGGAAGGCTTGGTTGGCCCGGGCGACTCACGACCCAGGATTTGATGCGCGCGTGGTAAGCGCGCCACTTGCCACTACACCTCTTCCGCCGGGTCAAGCGTCGGGTGGAAAAACCACTCAGGGTTAACAGAGAAGTGTGACTCTGGTACTCAATGTTTTATTCGTACTGAATCCCTTCACCGGACTAAGGCCTTGAGGGATCGCATGCCGAGGAGGGGGAGGAAGACGAGC
>MU882825.1:0-14271 GCA_036418205.1 Ostertagia ostertagi
TGAGTCGCACCTGCATTTCGGGTTTGGAGCCCTTCTTGTCAGGATTCCATCGGTAAACCTCGAATGTTTTGATTCGTTTACCAGTTGGCTTCGTTGAAGACAGTGCTGCACAACTTGCATACACGACCGACTGGCCTTGGACCAATGATAACGAGCGAGCCAACATTCTGGAATACGAAAGAGCTACTGAAGCCCACTGTAAAGAAGACAGCCAAGCGAAAATTGTGAACCGTTCAAAATCAAGTCTCAAAAAGTAGAAGTTGGCCCATAAAAGGATTGAGAAGTGTAAGATAGTGCGTTATAGGTTAACACAATAGAAGGAGTAAACTCTACAAAGTACATAAGAGGAAGTGAGATAACAGTGATCGGCAATCTAGCGCACAGAGAGCTTAAAGAACCTCCAAGAAAAGAGATCCCTCCAAGTTGCATGCAGCGAATGAGTAGGTAGGAGTTATTGCGACCGAAAATGATCTATTTGTGGAAATGGGCCAACCAGTGATGCGAAACGAAAAAAAAATGTTAAAAATCCTAAAAACGACACAGCGCACTGAACGTGTGAGCGAAATTTGCGATCGGTTTTTCTGGAACTCATTGGTTGGCTTAAACTCTCACCGTATCTTACCTCCTATTTGATTAAGAGCAGCCAACCAATTGCGGGTGGCCTCATGTTTCGCCCATATAATCATCGCGCTAAGGCCGATGTCAGACTTTGCGAATCGCGCGATTCGCTACTAGCGATTCGCGCGATTCGCTAGCGTCCGCGGTCGCGTTGCGGTACCAGCCAATTGAGTGATTCACTGGCCGCGACGCGACCGCAGACGCTAGCGAATCGCGCGATTCGCAAAGTCTGACATCGGCCTAAGTGATTTTTGTGGCTCTTAGCTATTTTTGCTTCTTCTCCCTACTGGTGACCTACCACGACTGTTCATTTTCGAGCGAAGTTCTCAACCTATTCACTCGCGGAATGTGCCTTTAAGTAGTTGTTTCGTGACTCTGAATGGAACTGACTCAAAACTTTTCGGTGGAGGCTGGCTTTATAACAGCCATCCTGCTATTCTTAACAATGAGTTACATATATTTCCCCATATTAACAAGCTATGAAATTTCTTCAAGAGCGTTTTTATAGTCGGTTGTACGATCGTAACGACCGTAACGTGCTAGATGCGTAACGATCGTCCAATCGTCCGACGATCAACGTGGATCTAATGCTGTGCGATGCTACGATCGACGACTGATAACAAAACACTATTCAAAGAAGAAATCATCTGAAAGATGACAGCACATTTTCGCTCTACCCGGTCAGCAGAATAATCGAAGTCGCCACGAAGTTTCGCAATGGAAAAAGGACAAGTCTGTCCGCCCCAGCGCGCGTTCTCTGCTCAGCGAATCACACAACAACTGTGACGTCAGAAGGAAGTAGGAACGCGAAAAATCATTGGAAAAAAAAGTAGCGAATCGAAATATGACATTAATAAATTCATACTACGAAGTTTATGAGATGCGACGAGCAACCATACAAATACAATATAAAGATCCAACGAGTTTATTCGAAGAGAGAACAGCTAATCGAGGAGGAAAATCGATTTCCTGGCGCGCCGTTGAGGACGAGGTTCAACGATAGAGAAAGATAACATTGGGGGCTTCCAACGAAGGGATGTTAAGAGACTATAAGCAAAAGAAATTCCGGAACGAAGCTGTTCTCATTGAACCTGAGGTATTTCTTATCCATTTTTTACGACATTTGTCTTATCGTCAGTGCATTACGATCATTCACAAGACATAGCATCACATGGAGCATAAGTCAGCCACCCGGGGAAAGGCCAGAGGGTTTGGTGGGAATTGGTGGAATTCAGCAGAATATTTCACAAGATAGGACAGGCTAGACATCCGTTGTGAGCGACGGCGCAGAGTACTTGCCCAACGGTGCTGCACTAAGCTAACCAATAACACGCTTCGTCGTCGCATGTTTTTCAGAAGGGTAAGTTCGAACTCTACACAAGCTATCCCTATAAACCAGGGCGGCTGGGAAAAGGTTCTCCTGCAAAGGCGAAAAAACGTTTTCGCAAGGTTCTTCTTTCCCGATATATTACCAGTAAAGCCGTCTCCGGTCTATTCTAATACAAGGAGGGAGAGATGATGATGTGATGAGGAAATTCATGCTGCTTACACTATATTTTCCTGGGAAGAAATCGTGAGGTGGGAAAACCATTTCGCTTGATTTCCTTCACGAACCCCGAAGTTTTTTTTTTTGAAAATTAGATGACCACAGAAGGTGACGTGGCAATTCGAGTTTTCACCACACCAAAGAGCGCTGCGGGTTACACGAACTTTTTGAAGACTTCCCCCTTCTCCTTCCCCTCATCCAGGCACGATTAATAGAAGACAATGAAATGCAGAACAGCTGCGCCTAAAAAGCATACGGGCGGGTTACTCAACGTCTTTCAACATTCTTTGCACCTGACCGAAGCTTGACAGATACATTCTAAGCTCAGATCTGTGTGTAAGAGCACTCTTGTCGGATGCGTAAGAGAGTTGAAATAAAGGAAAATCCCCAAAGTCTGAAATCTCTGATAGATGCCGACAACCGAACTAAAGCAAAAAGGGCAAAAATGAGTAATTTGTATCGAAAGCGTGTCAACTTGTCTAACATCGTGTCAAACATGCCGCGCAAGGAAGAGTCTACAAATTAGAGTACAAGAATACTACACGAAACTTGTCATTTTGGCTCCCTACCATGACCTACCTCCTAAAGCTTTAGCTGTGACACACCATACTAGTAACAAATCTCAAAAAAAAAAGACACAATCAATCACAGAAAAAAACTGAAGCGAAATGAAGCAAAGCCAAAAGCGCAACGGTGCGGTCACAATTAAAGGACGTGTAGCAAGGTTGATTGGAGCGTGGCTGCTCAATGGGCGACTGCAATGCTCCCCAGGACACTATTACATTATGAATCACGCCTTGTCGAACGGCCTACTTTTCAACACCATTTTCGACGCGTTTCCAGGTCACGATTCTAAAGATTTTGTTTTGCTTTCCAGCAGATTTTTTGGGCGCCTATCAGTAAGGGGCATCAAAGTGCTGCCGCTCACGCCCCGCACTCCCGGCCTCCTACACTGCCGACGACACTCCCCCTGTGCGCAACAGGTTGCTTGATGTATGGGAACCCCGCGTAAGGGGGGGTTGAGGACTTGCCACTTAACGTTGCATACGAATGGCCATCCGCCCCTTACTGGATAAAGACCCGTTCTATTCGGGCTCTGACTGATAAAATAAATATACCCTTTGCTTGGTAACAATGGTGCTGGAAGTTAACTTATGTTCCATCGGGCACAATCTTATTCTTTGTTGGCCGCTTTACCTCTCTAAATAAGCTTGATTCGCGTGCGCCACTTTCTTAAAACAACTTAATTCAGAGTGATGGTCAATGAAAACCCATAATCTCCATGATGGCCTCCTTCAAAGTGCACTTATTGTAATTCAATTCTTCGTTGTTGTCGGAACTGTGCTTGACAAAGCGCCTATCAATGCTGATCCATGGGACGTAGACGGCCCTTGTCAGGAGTATGTTGAGGTTTGTTGTTAGCTTGTACTTTTCTTTGGAACTTAGTCGATGTCAAGAACAAATGGCTGCGTCTGGATTGAGTACGCTCACTGGTCCTACCGTATTACTGGGAAACATGGCCATCTTCATCCCACATGACGCTTTCATAGTTGGTCGTGCGACTGCAGCGATCGCAATCATTAGATACGTCTCGATTGTCCGACCGTGATGTAGCGGGTGGATGACCTACTATGCGAGCGCATGAGTTGGGCACGATATAAAGCCGGCGACCATCTGATCATTAGATCAAGTCAGTTCTCACCGTCGTTCTTAAAGCCAATCTCTCCGATTTTGTGATTTGTTATAGCTGGCAAGAGCGCGATGGGTACATAGTTTACACACAGGGTATTCTGCTGCGATGATTTTGTGTCCCATTTTCGATAACTTAATTCCAGAAGTTAGCTGTTGTTCAAGCAAGGATGGTGCAATGTGCCACTAACTGGTCGATTCCGCCAAAGGTGTGCACCAATTGCTGGGAACATTATATAGCATTTAAACAATTCGAATACGAAACGAAACATTTGGTGAGTTGAAGTTTAAAAGAATGTTATAAATTTCGTAAATTTTGCGAAATCAATAGATCCCTGAAGCTCAATAGTCCCTTGTGGAGTGCAGGCCTGAAAGCGCTTTTCGTTCATTTTCCTCGCTTTTACCTCTAAAGAATATTCTGTTATTCTATAAGTTTCTGTCAGGTTTCCATTATCCATAATCTTTTCTTGTAATTCAATGTTCTATTTCAATGAAGTCACCAGGCACAGGCACGTTTTATGTTTTCGTGAAGAGGGGGGGGGGGGGACATTGTAATTGTGGTCCCGATTATATTCGTAGCTTCGGATAGAATTCAGAGCGTCTTAGTCCCTCATGATGTCGACTTTTGAGAGGTCCTTCGCCATGTTGTCCACTCAGTCTGCTGCAATTACGACAGGTTCGCCACGGGGTATGGAGTGTAACTCACGAACGCCCTGCTTGTGACCTCTAATGCATGCAAATCGTGCTGTGCACAGTTCGTTTATAGTATTGTTTTTCAGAATAATATTTCTTCGCTCGATAACCGGACATGCACTCAAGTGATATATGATAATTACCTCTTGTCTTATAGTAACGATATATCGCTCGCTTTGAGTTCGAATATTTGGGGTCAATCCAGATGTGATTGTGAGTTTTTCGTACTCCCAAGATTGCGTAGGTTGTGCAGTTTCTGAGTGATGACTTCAAATTTCAGCTTGCTTAACGATCACGTGGAATTTTACCGCAAACGACTCGAGGGTGGAATTCGCCAATCAGACTGTGCTTTTCCAAGTTTGTCCTATCTATACATTCGCTCACTTATTTTAATTGCTTCCTTAGCGAAACTGATATCGATCTGAGTGTAAACGCCTCGGTTGGGCCAGATCAGAACCTTCGGCGACTGGTTCACTAATAGCGTATCTGATGGTTGGGCTATCTCGCCATATCCTTAGCACTTCAGCTTTAGTGCGATGGTGGTCTTATTACAATCGACTGATTGAATAAGGACTTTATGCAGCAGATCAGAAAGTTCACTGGGAGAGAACCTACGTCGAGGATCGTTTCTTGTGGGAGAACGGTCCCATTCCTTTTTGAATTTAGTTATAATTGGCTCACATCAACTGCCAAATTTCCTTGACAACCTCATCTGTTCTGTTATCATTCCGTATCCATATAGCGCTACTAAGAGTGGGCGAGCTCTAATTCCTCCTGACACAAAACTTTAAACCCAAATGTGTGCAAGGTTTCAGGTTCAAAAGTAGATTAGTCGGTTCAGGATACTTCATTTCAGGAAAAGTTATTTATATGGCGAGATTGCGTAGCAAATTATACGGAGTACAATGACGATTTGTTCCAAAATGGAACCATTTGCGGATATTGTAAAAAGCAGTTCAACGATTTGTTTTCCTATTATTGGGACATCTATGTCAAACCTGGAATTGATTTCTGCGTGGACGTTGAAACTACGGTAAGCTGTATTTCGTATTCATGCATCTTTTACTGGCAGTAATCGAGGTGCTGAAAGGTGATAGCTGAAATTGCCCTTTAACTTTGAATTGGTGATTTCTGGCAAAATTTCGATTTTTTTCTTTCCAATACGCGTAAAGCACCACCTGAATTTATTTCATTCTTCCTCCTATGACCGATTTGCCTCAAGTGAGCATTTTTGAACGACATTATTGTCACATGTAGACGTTTACCCTCTCATCTAAAGTGAATTCAGTGGCTTTAGATGAATGATACGATACATTTGTGGAATGATGTGTGGTACTGCTCTGAGAAGAAGGACCGTAACAGGGACACCGCCATGGTTTTTGTAACTATGGGAGTGTTGCTAGTCATCACTTGTTTGTTCTACGCGAGCAGTTATATACAAGGTGGTGGACAACCGAGAATCTTGATTAGATGTGAGTTTGAGTTTTATATTTTCTGAAATCGTCCCATGTTTTTATCGTTGAGTCGTCCTTAGAAGGACCAAACTGAAGTAGGCCTTAGACGTGGTTGTCGTTCAGGACGTCGACATTGCAGTCACGCGACAAAAGCGGTGTCGCAAATAGTATCGCGTGCGGCAGCGAAAAGGAGCCTTCATTCTGATGTCTTAGGTCCCGTTCATAGATCGCGATGAATGCGATTTGGCGACTTAGCTGTTATGTTAATAGAATGTATGCGTATCGACTGAAGGACTGTCGGCATGTCACATCGTCGAACGGCTATTGGGTGGGGTCAGTTCGATCAATGTGCACCTAGTCCTTTGAGCGTAATCGCCCTATCGCTCAATCGCACTGATCGTGATCTATGAACGGTACCCTAGTTTTCGCGCTGCGCCTTGGCGTGGAGCTCCTTATTCTCACGCTTCTAGGCATTTGGTATGTAAGAAGGGCACGCAATGGTTGAGATGAAGTAAGTGGTGGGGGGAGGGTATGAGTGGAATTTCTCTCTTGGCCCTGATCCGAGGCAATGAGTGATGACCCGGTGTGGTCATAAATACCATTTTTTGCTTTGAGGAATGTCTCGTGTAGATGTTTTTGTGGTTTGACATTGCTCGAGTTCTTTAGATTCGCGCCTGGCTCCCGAGGAACAACGCTCCAGATTGTTGTCTTCGTCGACATCAGATAATAATCTCTCTTTCATGAATTCACTCCCGCATTCGTTCTAAATGCCTGTTGTTCGTACGGTATTTTGTATTTTTCACTTTATACCGATTCTTGTTTCCGAATCACCTCACATTTTCACATGTTTATAACACCTTCTGAGTTTTGACGTTTCCATCGCTTGCCGTTGGGCTATACTTGTGATATTGAACGGGCTGTGCAGTTATTTGTTATGTTAATGTTGAGCTAGAATGCTAGTTTAGACTGTTAATTTGTGAATATTGATTCATACCACTGGGTAGCATCAAGAAAGCTGAATGAAGATTAGCTGATGTCAAAGAAAATTGCATACATCTGAGCTCATAGTTTCTACCCTTCTTTCATGCCCTGCGGGAAGACTTGTCGCTAATTGACAAGCGTTTTTCATTTTGCAATTCAATTACCGATGAGTCAATTGGTAACGAATTCCCAACGCCGTTTTTCATTTTGCGCCAACTTCAAATACCGATATCCAATGGTAAACGAAATTCCCTGGAGAACGTTCTCTTTCCAAAACCACTTTTCTACTTTTTCTTTTCAGAATAATATCAGGATTAAAAAAGTCTTAAAAGTGACTTACGCATTGAAAATGCGCGATGCAAAAAGCATTAATAATCAGATTTTGAATGTCTGAATAGAAATGTGACAAAGCTGCCGCCGGCCGGGACTCGGCACTTTCTTACGGACGCACCTGTTCGCGCTATGCTGTTAGTAGAGGGCGAGAGAGCAGATGTAATTGGATCAAGCCGACCGGCATCCATCTCATCCACTATCCACCTGTTTGCTCATAGTGGGAACTAGGGCTGCCATTCTCACAGCTGGAGACAACCCTTTTCTCCTAATGTGCTCGCATTTAGTACTATGTTGTCCTTATGGACTCCCAGGACGAAGGCCTAACCAAGGTTTCAGTTGTTGACGGCCGTTTTATTGCGCCCTTTTCAAAAACAACCCTATTATTACATGTTGAATCTTTTGTCTAGGTTCTTCTTCATAATCCTCATTTCAATAATTACCAACTATACATTTATAGATTTCGGCAATGCTTTTTTATTTATTTTTTCACTTTTTCTTCACAATTAGTATTGTGCAATCATCGTAAATTTACTATTATTCATTCCAATTTTTATAATTTCCGGCTTCATTTTCAATTTTCCTATCCTTACTTTCGTCCAAATCTTTTTAATTCATTTTATCCATAGGCTTGTTAACCCCAAAAGCGGACGCTTTTCTCGATCCCCCACGACCTAAATCTGACCGTTTAGCAGGTACAATCTAACATCCCTTGCGCGATGCTGGACACATGACCAATTATGCTTGGAAATTCGAACAGGTTCGCTAGTGGATTCGGGCAACCGTGGTTAATGAGCACTGGAAAGCTGGCGCAAAATGTGATTTTCGGAAGGTTCGCGGCAAAAGTATTAGTGGCCAAGCGCCCCTGACTTACAACACGCGCGTCCAGCACCGCAATCGTGCACCGTCCGGGCCAACCAAACCTCCCATTCCTCCGGGGTCGGTTAACTGGGAGAACTGTCTGGAGGATAAAAACACTGACTTGTACATCGGCTGGCCCCCGCAAGTCATTGTATAGGCCACATCGCATTCAAATGCCACTACGAATGTACAAATGGAAGTAGAATGCGTGCCGCATCCCAAAAAGGGATTGATCAACGGCAAATGCTTTATCCTTTTATCCTTGCGGATAAGGATGGATTGAGTTCACGCAGTTAAGGTTATTTCAGGAGAAATTTAGAAAGGACCACGGTGGTCATCTTTATCAAAGTGTAGGTCGAGGGTTGTACTGGACCTTCCGCATTTGGGGTACGTACCAGCCCTACTTTATCCAGTGGTTGACTTGGGCTGGACGATTTGGAAAGCATGGTCGTGGTTGAAGCGTTCATCAATGAGATCACGGCAGCGTGCATTACTATCGGTTTTCCTGCGGCAAGTGTTGCATTTCGGCGGGCAAAAACACAATGTGATTTCGTCTTCAAGGGCTAGTTTCCTCGATTTTTGCATGGTTCGGTCAAACTTGTTTAAGCGCTGCCAAAATGATCTCAATCTGGTTCCCTATATCTTGAGCTTTTCCTCGAAAAAACTGCTTCTGCTTAGATTACTGATTTCAAACTTGGGCTCTCTTTGGGCAGAACTCATTTATATTTGCATATGGTCTTATAAGTAATTTCGTTTTTTGGGATTTTTAGGATTACCAACTCTCTCGTGTCAAGCTTCTAATTTCGAGCAAACTATTCTATGGCCTTCTTATTTTCTCGTAGTTGGTAGACTGCCGCGTTTATAAACGTATCTTCTACCCTGGCCTTTCTTGGCTCCTAGACGGGTTGCATGAGGGTGAAGGGGTGCAACGGCAAGTGGTATCTTTGACTTTCTAAGCGGTTCGCGGGTTACATCCAGGGCCCAATTTCCAACAAAGCCAACTATGCCTCCCATCTCCCCGGTCGGAGCCTTGGTACCACTAGTTTGGGAAGATAAACACATCGACTTGTACATTGGCTTACTCCGCAAGTCACTGTATAGGTCAAATCGCATTCAAATACGCTACGATTCTGATTGGAATCAAAGTGCGTGGCGCGTCCAAAAAGGAGTCTGGTCAACGCGAAGGCTCTACCCTTCACTCAGCAACCGCGAAGTAATTACGACGGTAGCAGAAGTGCCTAAAATACCCAATAATAACTTAAATGCCGGTGCTAAATGACCAAACCGAAGGAATGTGCTCCTAGTAGTTACGTTGCCCTCAATCGCCACCCTATGGTGAGATTTCAAGGCCAACGGCACGAAAGATCAGATCAGCTCATGTGTGAACAGACCACCTACTAATTAGTTCTCTCACTTTGTGATGCATTTACACTTCTGGCTCGCACCTTTTCTGTGTCGTTAAAAACATGAATATGGATTCTGCGCGCGTCAATCGATAACTACATGTTTTCCACATGCCTAGTCTGAGGGCGGTTTTACGTGTGTACAAGCAATTTTCTCTGATTGTGAGTGTCATTCTCTTGTGAATTTTTCTTTCTCATGACCATTTCATTTCCTTGAGGACTACGCAAGTCATAGTAGAGGCTAAGTGGCATTCAACTTTCACTACGATCCTGAATGGATTCAGAATGCGTGGCGCATTCAAAAGGGACTGTTTGACGCTGGATGTCTTATTCCTTTGAAGGTGGATCCCACGATGAAAACGTAGCCTATTACAAGAAGGTAGAGGTGTGGCATAGGATAAAGAAAAAACCGTCAGAAACGACCCAATTCTCTGCAAAATGGGACCCCTTTTCGCCTGTTGATCCGCTTTGTGCGACCTCCATCGGTGCTGCCTCGTCAACGCTAACAGCTAATTATCTGCTATCACACGGCTATAGTCAGACAACGACGAAGGCGGGAACGCTTTAGCGGCGCGGGTTTGCTAGGCCGCTGGGACATACTTGCTTGACCGCATCGTCACACCCCTGGGATCCGCCTGCCTTTGACAAGGTATATTTTCCTTCCTCGACCATCGACCGTGTCTTACAGAATACCTTCGTCTAACGAAAAGATAGCAATAAAATAAAATGTGAGTAAGTCAAGGAAAGGATCGATAGTTTAGATGTACGTTGCAAATATAATTACCATGTTAAAAAACGCTGAAGTTTAATCGACCGACATTTCGTCAATGCGAGAAGAACGCACCCTTGAAAGTGTAATTGGCGAGCGAAGAATTCCTTCATTATGCATCACCACACAGTCTCCCAGGAGACGCGAGCGCGAGAGCCACTTGCAGAAGCACATTCGATCCGCGCTGCCCTGTCTGTATTACTAAAGAACTCAACCAATTTTAAGTACATTTTTTGTGATCTTTCTATAATACGACTTAGCTTGGACAGTTGCAAGGTTTTCCTCTATCGTTTAATTGATCCCGTATGTCGAGTGGTTTAGGCGCGGCTCGTAAGCGCGTAACGCTATTTCGTTGTACGATTCATTTTCTCGGCATCTCACTTCTCACGCAGGCTGCAAGCGACAGCTTTGTATAAAGGTTTTGATTTTTGTCATCAAAAGCCCTACAGATTTTCTCATATATCAGTGTTAATGCGTTGGCAAGAGGTTTGCGTCAGTTTTTCGTGTCCATCCATTTCAAAGCGAATTTCCGAAGGACCAGACAAAGCATGGCGTGGAGCCATGGGTTTCCAGGGGAAAATGCCAGGGTTTTTATATCCAAAACTCAGGAAGATTCTGTCAAAACTTTGCAAAGTATTTTGGAAAATTTTAAAGAATTATATGTTTGTTTCTTTTCTCTCGAGGTTTCTTTTTCCTTTTTTAGTGTTTCAGTTTTTCTGAAATATCCCCCCTCCCCCAGTCCTGGGGTTTCCAACCCTTATACGCTATGTTGTGAATCTGCTTCATGCACCTTTTTTGCGAATTTCAGTATCGTCACGGGTTCCAACGGAAAATTGATCTGGCCAATTTCCATAGCACTTTCGGGTTGGGCTAGAAAGCGTTTTAAGGAAAGACAAAGCCGATGGATAGATGGATGGAAAAGCATGTCATCGTTTATGAATCGACGCAGACAGCAGCCACCAGCCCGGCTGGAGCCCTGCCCAGCTGCATAGACGAGACGTCCGAAATGTTGATAAATTGCGTGGAGCCGGAGCTGAATAACCTGTGACAAAAACGTCTTAGTCACATCTCTGAAGACACGTTGGCTAAGCCAACGGGCCTTTCCCCGTCTCGTCCCGCAATGGCAACAATTCCGCTCGAATTTGTCGCTGCTTTGTAATGTTTCAGAATAATTTTGAAACGTTTTTTCATTCCTTTTATGCACAAATGAATGCCTTAGCTTCCATTTTGGACTGGTCATCCTTTCTTTCCTCCCTTTTTTCCTATTCTATCCCTCTTTCCTATTGTCGTTGTTGTATTGGCCTTTATATTAGGTACCTCTTTCTTTTCATCTCCCATGATTCGTCTTCATTCTTTTCCAATGAACGATTTCGCCAAAGTTTTCAGCGCCGATCAATTCCTATTAGGATGCGCCACGCACTCCCCATCCATTCTGAATCGTGGTGATATTTGACTGAAGTATGGCCTAAACATAGGCCTGGGGCACGGGGAGCAGCCACTGCACTGGTCAGTGTTTCCAAACAAGTCTTGTACTACTCGACCAACTACGATGGGTTGAAAAGCTCCCCCGGTCCGGACAAGAATCGATCCGTTTTTTGATCCCCAGCAGACCGTGTGTCTAATAAACAACGTCACTTGCCACAACACCGCACGTCTGTCGTTCCAGCTTTGACTTTTTTAATGATTTATTCGGAAGTTTTTGAAACACCCCACGAGACTGCTCTAAGTTTATGAAGATTGGTGCTATACAAGTAGGGTGGGCACGCCGCATTTTTTGAACAGAAATGTATGTAAGTGGGACTGCTGCCCGCTACTATACTGTCACGAGAATTGGGGAATTCGTGAGCCAGGGGGAGTGTAGCCAATCTAGGGGGTGGGGGGTGAGGGCAGTCACTTGACATGCGTGAAAAGCTGGACGTGCCCACCCCACTTGTATAGAGTCCAAGATTAGGATAGATGGCACCTACTACGATAACTGATTTTCCACCATTCAAATTGAAAATCTGGCATTTCACATTTTTGCATCCAGAGTTTGATAAACGCCTCAGCTGACTAAGATTTTCGCGTTTATACTAGGCGTATTTTTCAACTCGCGTGCGAGCTGCATTTGTGATAGAGTCCGCTCTCTCCTCAGAAGGGAAATCATACCAAGGTCAAATACGATATCGCGAGAATTTTTCGAAAACAGCCAAGACACCTCCCCAAATCTTGAAGTCGAAGGCAGCTCTTGCAGAAAGTCTTTGCAGACGCTTTCCAATGTGACCATTCCTGAAAGTCTGAATACGCCCGGCCGCCCTCACGGATTGAACGGGGCTGCCTTAGCCCTAGAACTAGCGCATTATTTAGGATTGTCTGTCCGTTGAATATTATCATCCTGTCGTAGACATTTTGCTTGCGCCAGACATTTATCGTAATGCATCGGTGCAACAACAATGAGAAAACGTATGCGAAATCGCTTTTTTGTGCTCTTCCGCGCGTTTTTCTCTGAGTCTGCCCTTACGACACTCTTTACTGAAGAAACGCGTATACCAGAAAAAGTGTCTTCGTAATCCTTCGTTCCCGTGATCAACTCGGTTTTGCTTCAGATTCGCATTTTCGTCTATTTCTGCAAATGAATACATTTTGATCCAATTGATATATTGCACTGACGAAGCTTGTTTGAGTCCTTGAGGTGGCTCACGGCTACCATAATCATGCGTTGGATTGTGTACATGACGTTGATTCCATTGATGTCTGTCGCCAGTATCGATTCGACCACGAGCTGAACACAGTTGAAAGATGTCGACACCAATGTCATTGCCCCTCTCCATCTACTCTCCAAAGAGGTTTTCCCTGTTCATACTGTCCAAGATTGCTTTCCCACTCCATAGCATGTGTTTTGAAGAATTGATTGATCGCGCACGCGTGCAATCAATACTTGGGTTCCACAGGCGTGCGCTGAGCTCCATTTGAAGTGTGAATGCAGTCTTGATACCATACTTAATGCTGAAAACGGCTTCACCCAAGAATGACATGTTTATTAAGGCTCGACGGGAGCGACGTAAGGAGCGCCGTATATTACGGAAGAAAAAGCAGCGCTTGAGAGAACTGCGGGAGGAGATTCGGATTCTTACGCTCTCACTTCAGCAGCCGAGTGAGTCTTCTTCTTTGCCTCCTTTCATTTTATTTTTCCAATCTACTGATGAAGGATGCAGCTAGGGCCTTGTTCACGCTCAGCGTTATGGGAAAATCGGGGAATTGCCCACAACGAAAACATACATATCGATCAGAAGAATGGGAGATATGAAGAGTCGGATAACCAGGATTAGGAAAAATGTACGAAAACAACTATACGCGTGCTGACGAACTTAGTTGCTCATAATTTGAAGCGCATTTGGTCACTGCGACTACTTTCCATCGAAGTAACGATCGATACGTATGTAACCTATTGACGGATCTCCCAAACCATGATGAGCCAAAGTCGGCCAAATTTGGCTAAAACAAGCTCTCACGGCTTCTTTCCCCATAGGGTACGAGTTCCTAATTCCATCTAAGAATTCTCGGAAGAGCTACGAGCCCTCCCCTTCTCTCGCTATCACGCAACCTAGTATTCAGCATTTTTCGCAGAATTTCTAAAATTTCTCGAGCAATTTCAGGGAATCCAATCGAGTTCCCTAGAATCCACAGTTTTCACCCTGACTGGGTCCTACTTCCTTCTTCCAAACTTACAATTCCGAACACGGCCGGGCCTTTCCCCATAGGGCCAAATACGAATTTATACTTCTGCTAACAAGGGAAGGTCGTTCAGGGTGTGCCAAGCTTTTTGAAAACGGTTTCTTGCATGATATAGGGGCACATGCGGGAACCACAGAACCATGGTTCATTTTTCCTGAACGGCCCTCTGAATACCAGAAAAGGGGGTCCCTAGTTCGATTCCTCGTTGGTGAC